>JAJIBD010003019.1:0-21098 GCA_021461705.1 Cryptotis parvus
CCATGGAGTGGAGTGGGGGTAAATCTGGCTTGTTGTGAGGTTCTGCGGGGTGGTGGGCCAAGGCTGGAACCCACCATGCCTCCGACTGCCTCATGAACGGCTGGGCACAGGGAGAGCAAAGGAACCGCTCTGCCCCATGTCTGAGAGTCTCTGGACCAGCATACCTGGGCCAGATTGAGGAAGAAACTGCTCCAGGGTTGGGTGTCGATGATCCGGGCTGTGATGGGCTGGTCGGCTGGGTGGAGTTCTGATGAGAGGGAAGTCCAATGTGGAAAATGGCGGCGCCCATGGAGTGGTGGGGGTCGTCTGGCTTGTTGTGAGGTTCTGCCGGGGTGGTGGGCCAAGGCTGGAACCCACCATGCCTCCCGACTGCCTCATGAACGGCTGGGCACAGGGAGAGCAAGGAACCGCTCTGCCCCATGTCTGAGAGTCTCTGGACCAGCATACCTGGGCCAGATTGAGGAAGAAACTGCTCCAGGGTGGGTGTCGATGATCCGGGCTGTGATGGGCTGGTCGGCTGGGTGGAGTTCTGATGAGAGGGAAGTCCAATGTGGAAAATGGCGGCGCCCATGGAGTGGGGTGGGGGTCGTCTGGCTTGTTGTGAGGTTCTGCCGGGGTGGTGGGCCAAGGCTGGAACCCACCATGCCTCCCGACTGCCTCATGAACGGCTGGGCACAGGGAGAGCAAGGAACCGCTCTGCCCCATGTCTGAGAGTCTCTGGACCAGCATACCTGGGCCAGATTGAGGAAGAAACTGCTCCAGGGTGGGTGTCGATGATCCGGGCTGTGATGGGCTGGTCGGCTGGGTGGAGTTCTGATGAGAGGGAAGTCCAATGTGGAAAATGGCGGCGCCCATGGAGTGGGTGGGGGTCGCCTGGCTTGTTGTGAGGTTCTGCCGGGGTGGTGGGCCAAGGCTGGAACCCACCATGCCTCCCGACTGCCTCATGAACGGCTGGGCACAGGGAGAGCAAGGAACCGCTCTGCCCCATGTCTGAGAGTCTCTGGACCAGCATACCTGGGCCAGATTGAGGAAGAAACTGCTCCAGGGTGGGTGTCGATGATCCGGGCTGTGATGGGCTGGTCGGCTGGGTGGAGTTCTGATGAGAGGGAAGTCCAATGTGGAAAATGGCGGCGCCCATGGAGTGGGGTGGGGTTCGTCTGGCTTGTTGTGAGGTTCTGCCGGGGTGGTGGGCCAAGGCTGGAACCCACCATGCCTCCGACTGCCTCATGAACGGCTGGGCACAGAGGAGAGCAAGGGAACCGCTCTGCCCCATGTCTGAGAGTCTCTGGACCAGCATACCTGGGCCAGATTGAGGAAGAAACTGCTCCAGGGTGGGTGTCGATGATCCGGGCTGTGATGGGCTGGTCGGTTGGGTGGAGTTCTGATGAGAGGGAAGTCCAATGTGGAAAATGGCGGCGCCCATGGAGTGGGGTGGGGGTCGTCTGGCTTGTTGTGAGGTTCTGCCGGGGGTGGTGGGCCAAGGCTGGAACCCACCATGCCTCCCGACTGCCTCATGAACGGCTGGGCACAGGGAGAGCAAGGAACCGCTCTGCCCCATGTCTGAGAGTCTCTGGACCAGCATACCTGGGCCAGATTGAGGAAGAAACTGCTCCAGGGTGGGTGTCGATGATCCGGGCTGTGATGGGCTGGTCGGCTGGGTGGAGTTCTGATGAGAGGGAAGTCCAATGTGGAAAATGGCGGCGCCCATGGAGTGGGTGGGGGTCGTCTGGCTTGTTGTGAGGTTCTGCCGGGGTGGTGGGCCAAGGCTGGAACCCACCATGCCCCCCGACTGCCTCATGAACGGCTGGGCACAGGGGAGAGCAAGGAACCGCTCTGCCCCATGTCTGAGAGTCTCTGGACCAGCATACCTGGGCCAGATTGAGGAAGAAACTGCTCCAGGGTGGGTGTCGATGATCCGGGCTGTGATGGGCTGGTCGGCTGGGTGGAGTTCTGATGAGAGGGAAGTCCAATGTGGAAAATGGCGGCGCCCATGGAGTGGGTGGGGGGTCGTCTGGCTTGTTGTGAGGTTCTGCCGGGTGGTGGGCCAAGGCTGGAACCCACCATGCCTCCCGACTGCCTCATGAACGGCTGGGCACAGGGAGAGCAAGGAACCGCTCTGCCCCATGTCTGAGAGTCTCTGGACCAGCATACCTGGGCCAGATTGAGGAAGAAACTGCTCCAGGGTGGGTGTCGAACTACAACATGCTGTATTTTATTTGACAACAGGGTTGGTTTTGCTGCCCCTAATAAAATGCATTAAACTGATTCCTTATTTCAGGCCATTCTGGAAGATAGTTTCTGACTGGTCCAATGGTGAAACGGAGGAGAAAACTTTGAGATTATTTTCTATTAAAATGACCAGATCCAACCCTTCATCTTAGGCCAGCCCCTTTGCAAAAGTCCTAGGGAACTGAATGACTTTTGAAAACTTTTTTGGCTTTTCTTGATACTAATCATTGAATTGATAATCACTTCTTTGTATAATGGTGAGATCCTGGTTTGTGAAACCGTAATACAGCTCACGAAGGATCTTGATGTTTTGGGTTTGAACGCCCTGTTTGGCTAGGGCTTCAATGACTGCTTCAGTCTCCACAGAATCAAAGGCTTTCTTTAAATCAATGAACGAGATAGAGCGGCATCTTGAACTCCCTACAAACTTCAATGGGCTTGCTTACCGTGTGGATATGGTCAATTGTGCTGAATCCTTTCCAGAAGCGAGCTTGCTCACATGGTTGCCGTTCATCTAATGTTCTGCAAATCCTGGTCAGGATGATTCGAGTGAACAGCTTGTAGATGACAGACAACAGGCAGATGGGCCGATAGTTGCCAATGTTGTGGATGTCTCCCTTCTTGAACAATAGAACTATCCTACTGGTTTTCCAATGGGAGGTCACCTTGCATTCAGAGAGGTAGCGTGTGAAGAGCCGAGCCAGTGTATTGATGAGTACTGAAGGCAGATTCTTCAGGTGTTCTGGGCCTGGTGCTGTTCCCTTCTTTACTGACGAAATGGCATGTTGGATTTCAGAATGGAGAGCTTTGGGAACGCCATATTCATCCTGCGGAATTTGGTATGTGGGCAGGTGGACGTGGCTATCAAAGAGATCTGAGTAGAAGTCATGGATAATCTTCTCCATTGCCTTTCTGGAATATGTGATGAATCCATCAGGATATTGGAGGGCAGTCATCTTGGTCTTACAGTTGGCGAAGGACAGGCGGGCATTGCAAATGCTTTTCCCTGGCTTCTGCTGCATCTTCCAGTATTTCTGCTCTTCTCTCTTTGAGGTCTTCCTTTACCACTTCTCTGCACTGCTTTGCAAGCTTGAATGTTAGCATTTGGTTGCCTGAGGCTCGCGCCACGAATGAGATCGAGAATTTTTTGAAAACATGCATCCTTTTTGTGACTTTCCTCTCTCGCCATTCTTCCCGCAATCATGGAGGGTGCTGAACCAGTCGGTTTTATTCTTCATCATTCGTTTTTGGCGAAGAATACATCATTGTATTCTTCATCATCTTTCATCATTCATCATCGTTGTATTCTTCGGTCATCATTCATCATTCATCATCGTTGTATTCTTCATGGTTCATCATTCATCATCATTATATTCTTCATCATCATTTATCATTCACCATTGCTGGACCCCACTTTTGACATCAATGATCACTTCTTTGTAGAATGGTGATGAAGAATACAATGCTGCATTCTACAAAGAAGTGATCATCGATGTCAAAAGCGGGGTCCAGCAGGGTGATACCATTTCACCAAAACTCTTCAGAAGCGCCATTCTCGAGAACATCATGCGGCAATTGGAATGGGAAGGAATGGGAGTGAAGATAGACGGTGGGCAACTCCACCACCTCCGCTTCGCTGATGACATCATTCTAATAACACCAAACATTAGCCAAGTGGCACAAATGCTGGCTGACTTTGACCGAGAATGTGGAAAGATAGGTCTGCAGCTGAATCTCAGCAAAACTATGTTCACGAAAAATGAACTAGTTCCAGAGGCCCGATTCACTCTCAATGGAACGAACATCTCTAAATGTAGCGAGTTATGTGCACCTAGGTTGAGAAGTCAGCATGATGAACGACCTAAAACCTGAGCTGCACAAGAGGAAGAGAGTTGCATGGATTGCCTTCAAAAGCATTGAAGAAATAGCCAAAAAGACCAAGAACCTCCAGCTCTGGGCACATCTCTTCAACTCTACTGTTCTCCTGCATTAAAATATGCCTCAGAGACCGGGGTCCTATGAAAGCAGAATGAGAATGCTATTCAGGTCTCCCAAAGAGGAATAGAAAAAGCTATGTTAAGAATATCAAGTCTCACTCAAGTGAAAGAAGGAATCTGGAACTCCGACCTCCTTCCCTATTCCAAAGTCAGGGGATGCTGTCTAGTTTGCCAAGGCATCGAAAACCAGATGGGCTGAACATGTAGTGTGATTTGGAGATGACTGCTGGAGCAGAGCAGTTGGATCCCAGGGGATGTCAAAAGATCACATGGCCGCCCACCTACAAGATAGTCAGACTTCTTCATCAAGACCCTGAATGACCTGTTTGAGGCTCTTCGTATTACTGAAACAACCAGATGCCATTGGCTACAGTGGCACGTGATAGGGTCAAACAGAAATGTTTTTGGTGCCTGCTCAAGCAAATCAATGAATACCGGGATGTCAAGAGATCAAGTGAATCATTGAATCATGTTTGAGCCAAAAAAACAACATGTTAATATTGCATCTCAGAAAAGGTATACTAGATTAAGAGAATGCACATATTCAAAGATTGTACTGGTCTTACACCCTCATGGCAGTGCATGAGGGTCACAGAGGATTCAGGCTTGTTTGAACAGTGAAAGTTAATGTTCTGAAATTTCTAATAAATGAGTGTTCTGTTTCATAATTTCCCCTATGTAACGCATGGGCTCTTTCTGGTGCAGCATGTACATATAATGAACCAAACCATTTAGAGTGCTTCCCTGAAAGTGTACTGCAAGCACTGCAAGTGCCTGAAGGGCTAAGGGAGCATTTTTAGTCATGGCTTTCAAGAGCACTTATAATTTCAATTAGTTCTCAGAGTCTTCTCGATTTCCCAAATAATGAATGTTATAAATGACAAGCTGTGGAAAAAGCTGACCTGGTACAGCACATTTTAATCAGTGAATCAATATGCTTGTTAGGGAATGACCATGGACCCCGAGCACATTTTCAAAGAAAGCAGCCAAGTGCCATGACTTTAACCAGTTAGCATGTGGAATGATCTACCTCATTACCTCATTGTTCACAGGCCTCCAGTGAAGGCTAAAATACAAAAGCATTAAGACATCCACCCACTGTGTGAAGGCATTCTCATAAAATTGCCTTCTGTTGAGAATTTTCTCACCCAATGCCCTTTAGGTGATTGACCCTATATACTATCAGCAGGATCTCTGCAGAGTTGATGCAAGCACAACCCAAGGCATTGACAAAAAATATAAGTGAATATATTGACAAAAATATTCACCATCAACAGTTTTTCTTACTCTCGTTCATTTGAACAATGTTAGAATTAGTTACATAGTAAGAGTTATATTAGGAAGTTCTGGGTCCATATATGCTGATTGCTCAGGATATTTATTTTATACTACTGTTCTGGGTTTCTTTTTTACCAATTAGAAAATTTAAAAAATGAATTAAATCACTGTGTGATACATTTTTTTAATATTTTATCATACAACCATGAGATATACAATTACAAAGATGTTCATGTTTGGGTTTTGGTCATACAGTGTTCCAGCACCCATCCACCAACCAGTGCCCATTTCCCACCCCAATGTCCCCAATTCCTGCCCCCTCCCTAGTCTGCCTCTATGGCAGGTTCTTTATCACTTCTCTCTCTCTCTGTCACTCTCTCTTTCTCTCTTCCTTCTCTTATATTGTGGATTGCAATGAAAATATTTAGAGGTAATAATGTGTATCTTTTTGCCTATATTCAATGCTCAGTTCTAGGCTGCCTTATCATTTTCGATGCTTAGCACACTGTTACCTTCTCTGTCTTACCTAACCTCTGACTCCCACATGATTGTGGTAGATTTCACCTTTACAAGACGTCTTAATTCATGTTTTGCCTGACCTTGGATATTGGTATCATAATATATATATATATATGTGTGCATAGATATATACATAGATATATACTATATATATCTATGTATATATATATACATAGATATATACCTATATATATTGGTATCATAATATATGTATATGTGTGCATAGATATATACATATATACATATATACATATATATATATATGTATATATCTATGCACACATATACATATATTATGATACCAATATCCAAGGTCAGGCAAAATAAGACGTCTTGTAAAAGAAAAATATATAATATATATTATAAATATAATATATTATATATTATAATATATAACATAATATATTATATATAATATTATATATAATATTATATATATTATAAATATAATATATAATATATATTATATATATGCCATGAAGTCATTCTATATCTGTCTTTTTTTCCTTCTGGCTAATTTATTTCACTCAACATGATCCTCTACATTTCCATACATTTATAGGCAAATTTCATAACTTCATTTTCCTAACAGCCTCATTGTATTCCATTGTGTAGATATACCAAAGTTTCTTTATCCAGTTGTCAGTTCTCAGGCACTCTAGTTGTTTCCAAATTTTGGCTATTGTGAATAGTCATGCAATACATTTTAAGGCTGTTCATGATTGGGTTTCAGTTATGCAATGTTCCAATACCCATCCCTCCACCAGTGTACATTTCCCAACCCATATGCCTCTTTATCCTCTTGCCACCTCCCTTACCTCTATCTCCCAGTCTGTCTCTATGGCGAAAATTTCCTTTTTTTCCTCCCTCTTTTCTCTCCCATTGGGCATTAAGGTTTAAATACAGATACTGATAGGTTATCACAGATTTTCCTTTATCTACTTTCAGCACACAGTTCTTACATAGAGTGTAATTTACAGCTATCTTTGTCATAATGGTCCCTTCCCTATCCAAGCTGTCTTTTGCCAGCAGTTGAGGCAGACTACCAACCAGGAACCCAAACTCCTAGCCCTTGTTTCTACTGTGCTTGGATATTAGTTCCATATTATGTTTTTAAAATCCTACAAATGAGTGCAATATTTCTGGGTGATTTTGATTTATTTCACTCAGCATGATACTCTAAATGCCCATACATTTATAAACGAATTTCATGACTTCATTTATCTTAGCAGCTTCATAGTATTCTGTTATGTAGACGTATCATAGCTCCTTTCACCAGATGTCTGTTCTCAGGCACTTAGGTTTATTTCCAGATTCTAGCTATAGTGAATAGTGCTGTAATCAACAAAGAAGTGTTTTTTGAAGCTCCAGATCTATTACCAGACATAGTACCAATTAGAAATTAGAATAACATTATTATAGGTCAAGAAGATCCAGTAAGATGATACATGAAGATAGTACAGGAAAATGCTTACTATGTGATAATTTTGTAAATATGCTCTTAAAATAGTTGATTATGTTGTTATATAGTATATAGCAAGTGCTTATTTTAATGTGCAAAGTTACATTTCACAAAAAATGTTTTAAACACATCATGGATAATCTTATCAACAGACTGCCACTGTTTAAATGTTAGTGAAGTTCCTAACAATTTTATTTCAATTTGCATATATATTTATAAAAGTGGTTATATTTAATTTGATTACATATGCTCCTATTCCATGTTATGGAATTTGATATTTTTCACATCATTAAATACATGTCAAAAATTGTTAATAAGTGCATTTCTGTTTCTATGAAGGTATCCACCCTCATTTAAATATTTCTAAGGCTGTGCATTTATATTAATCATAATTTTCATTACAACACTGGTAGAGGTAAGTGTTAAACCAGAGGATGAGGCAAAGTTAAAAGGGAGTAAAGTGTTATTACAAAACCAATCAGCAAAATAACTATAAACTACAATGTCAAAAGTTATATAAAAAGTCTACCTCACTGTGTTATAGTATAAACATAAAAAATGTTCATAAAAATTTGATATTTTTCACATCATTAAATACATGTCAAAAATTGTTAATAAGTGCATTTCTGTTTCTATGAAGGTATCCACCCTCATTTAAATATTTCTAAGGCTGTGCATTTATATTAATCATAATTTTCATTACAACACTGGTAGAGGTAAGTGTTAAACCAGAGGATGAGGCAAAGTTAAAAAGGGAGTAAAGTGTTATTACAAAACCAATCAGCAAAATAACTATAAACTACAATGTCAAAAGTTATATAAAAAGTCTACCTCACTGTGTTATAGTATAAACATAAAAAATGTTCTCCAGTAGAAAAATATAAATAAAAATCTTCAGTGAAATCATCAAAATGATTATAAAAAAATAGTGCCTCTTATAGAGGCATGAAGGAGGAGTGAAGGGAAAGGAGAAACACCAGTGGAGGGAACTTGACATTGGTTTAAGGATTGGCGTTAAAGCATTGTATGCCTGAAACACCATCATGAATATATTTGCAGTTAATGGTGAATTAATTTATAAAATTGTGAACAAAAAATTAAATATTAACCAAATATTTCATTGAAATAATAAATTTCAATTATATACATAAAAGTCCCTTACCATATTTCTGCTTATTTTTTCTTAGAATATATCTCAAACATGGTAAAGATATCATTAGGACTCTGTTTCTTGCTGAAATACATTTTAGAAAGTTTGTTTTGATAATATAGTTTTATAAGGTATTTCAACTTTCAACTAAGTACAAGATCTATCTTTTAAATCTCTGATATATACAAAATATGTAAAATTTACCATCATGTTTTTTCTCTTCCTTTTTGTTTTTTTTGGGCCACATCAGTGATGCTCAGGACTTACTCCAGGCTCCATGCTCCAAGAATCACTCCTGGTGGTTCTTGGGGGATTATTTGAGTACCAGGTGTCAAATTCGAGTATGACAGCCCTACTATCAAATCATTTTTCTTGTAAAGTTCAGTAGTGTTAAATACATTCCATGGTTGGGCAATAGGTCTCCAAATTCTATTATCTTACAAACAGAAACTTTGTACTCATGAAACAAGTCCCTATTCCCTATCTAACCTGGCAGCCACAAACCATTCTTCTCTTTTTGTCTGATAGACTAGGGAATTCTGACTTTCTCAAAAGTGGAACTAAATAGGATTTGTCCTTTTGTTACAAATTTATATTACTTATCATAATCTAAAGTTCGAATTTTAAAACATTGTCAAATAATCTTGCACAAAATAAACACTTTAAACTAAAGTCTGTTTAGAAAGGACACTCTTGTTAACATTTCCTGTTCTTACACATATTCAAGTATTCAGAGATCCTGAATGTGTCACCAGGGTTTGCACCTTATAAAAGGGAACTAACCACAAAAAAAAGACAAGGGGGACTTTAAGTCTTAAGGAAAGATTTAAGAACTAAAGTATCCCTACATCTTAACAAGATGATAAATGGATGTGGGATTTTAGATATTTCCCCTCAAAAACAAATCTAAAAAAACACAGGTGAAAGGAAAAGAAGCAAAATGTAAAAGCCTCTTGTGTTTTAAAAAGGTAGTTAGAGTCCAGAGAGATAGTACTTGGGTTAAGATTCATGAAGACCCTGGTTCAACCTTGGCATCACGTGGTACACAAATATCTCCAGGTGCAGCCTGGAGACCCCATGAGAACTTCCATGTATGGAACTGAAGTGACCAGTATGACCATACTTACATATGACCATATGGTCAGTATGAAGTATGAGCATTATGACCCAGGAATTTCCAGTAGTACGGGGCCCAATTAGCACCTAGTCTCAGACATTGGACTGTCTACAATGCTGATCAAGAATTCTTGGGAAGGATGGGGCCGGAGGCGATAGTCCGGCAAGTAGGGCATTTGCCTTGCACGCCAGCCAGCCCAGGGTGGCCCGGGTTCAATCCCTGGATACCCATATGGTCCCCCGAGCTCAGCCAGGAGTAATTCCTGAGTGTAGAGCCAGGGAGAACCCCTGAGCATCACCAGGTGTAACCCCCAAAAAATCATGGAAAGGAAACCCTCAAGTTAAAAATAATTATAACAAAATGATAAATTAAATAAAACGCATAATCCTTGGGAGAAAACTAAAGGCTGTGGGAACTGCTGTATATGCATTAACGTTTGCATATGATGGGAAGAAACTGCTAGCTCGTAGGTGGAAGTTCCTGGTTCAGCCACAGCCCCACTCCTACTGTATGTTCATGTTAGTTCCTTATATTTCCTGTGACAATGTCTTTGCTTTGTCATCAGGAATTTACTGACCAAATGATTATATAACAAAAGAACACAACATCGAGTAGAAAGATAACACATTGAGTGACATATGCAACCTGAAGTCAAATACTCAAAAAATATTTTGAAAAATGCTGCATATAATACACATGTGCAAAGTAATTGGCAATGTGCAGAAATAGTCATAAGTCATATAATAAAGGAACATATTAGCTACATTTAATATGAATCTATTAGCAAAGTACAATATAAAGCCTGAATTTGAGAACACAGTAGGTAAAGTAGATTAATATCCGTGAAAGTAAAACTTATTAATTTTTGGAATTAGTTTTAGGAAATAGGTAAGATTATATCAGGGGGTGAATATAGACATGTTATAGAAAACTTGTAGGAAAAATAATTGCATAGAAGAAACAAGAAAAAAAAATCAGATTGACATGAAACTTGTTAAATAACACTGAAAACAGTTAAATCAATAAAATTATATTTTGAAAGACTCAAATATGGAAGAAATAAACAAGGAGATCTTCCTTGACCTAAATAGACAAACATATATAAATAAGCAGAGGTGACCATAACAAAATAAAGAAAATATAGATATTCACTAGCTTTTATAATCTATATTTAAAAAAAAGAATGGATCCCCTTTTGCACAGCAGCAGCAGTCCAGTAGGAAGGGAACTTGCTTTGCATGCATCTGGCCCAGGTTTGATTCTCATGATATCCCAAAAATGGTCCCCAGAGCACTGTCAGGATTGATTTCTGAGTGCAGTGCCAGGGAATAACCCCCTGAGCATCATCAGATTATGCTCAAGCTAAATCCCACAAGCAAAAATAAATAAAAGGTTTATTTTAATACCACTTGTAAAACTGAAATCAGAATTATTAAATAAATCATATGGAAAATGGAAAATAATATCAGAGAAAATAAAATATGTGCATTATGATGTACATATGAAAATATATAAAATATAAAAGCACAGATAAAAGATTTAAAATTGGTTAACTTACATAAAATTAGTAGTGTTCAAAATGGATGGCAAGTGGGAAAAACACACAGATAATGGCTTGTTTATCAAAGTATTATAGAGACAGCAATGAAAACAGCGATGAGTTATTTCTTCATTATCATATATTGCAAAGATGTTATGCTTGCTGTTGGTGGACATAAGTTGATAAACTATAGCTATACACCTGTGTTATCAATGACAGTAAATATTTAATCTAATATAGCAATTCAGAAGTTCAGTCCAATAATTTCACATCTGGGATGCATCTCTGAATAGGTACCTACACCCATAAAAATGCTCTTAATTACAGTGGGGAGGAGGACTATCAAGAATCTAAGAGTTTGTCTTTGGAGAAATATCTTGGCCAAATTTTGCACTAAAATTTAGTAAATCAGTGAGCAGAAATCAGCTGGATTTATATCTAGTTACATAAAAAATACTTTAAAATATCATGCTATAAGCATGTAAAAATAGTAAAAATATTTTTTAGTCTTTGGGTTCTTCTACCAAAGTAAGACTGAGAATCTTATGAATAATATTAGATTATATTTCAGGTTTGTAGGCTGGAAAGCCTAAGATCTAAGCATAGATATATATATTTTTTTGAGAAAACTGTTCCTGGTTCTGTTTTTATCACTGTAAATTCATGTGATGGGATAGCAGAAGGGAATTGCTCAATAAATTATTTCATTATTATATCTTCTCCTTTAGGATAAAGGCTCCATCTCCAAAGTCTTTCTCCTAAAGATTCCATCTTTGTTTACAATCACATTGAAGATTCAGACCCCATATATGAAGGTCTGGACTTCCCAAAATATCTAAATCATAAGGAAAAAAGGAAAATGAAGAAGGATGCCATCACACAGAATATCTGTAGAAACTAAAGTTGCACTAACCATTAATAAAGCAACAACATCTTTAAAGAAACCATCCATAAAAGTAATTACATTAAACATGTCAGCAAGTTTTCTCATGGAGAGAGCATGGTATAAGGCATAATTGGATCTGGAACAGGTGGGATTTAAGTGATGAATTTATGTTCAAGTTCCATTCACAGGCAAATAGAATAATGAAGCAAGAATCAGGAATCTAAATAACTCAACCCTATACATTAACAGACAGTGACTGAGAAGTGACACTGAAACAATCTACTTTTAACAGATGCTGTCTAGAGCATTATATGCAAACAACCTTTGACTTTACATATCATCAACTTTGAGGAGAAATGTACAGGTTTTCTTGTTCACAAAATGACAACATAATGGTTCAGAGAAAGACTAATGTGACATGGTCTTGCTTCTTGTACAGATTGGGTCTACTGGTCTTCGGATACCTAAGCTTTTTGACTATTAAAAGCTGCCTTATTGAAGGTCTTTACAGTGATAGCAGTGCTGACCACTTGAAGAATGTATGCAGACACATATGTGTGGATTGTGTCACTGTAACCCCACAGTTGTGGCAAGGTCTGGGCATTGTTCTCCTGTAGGTTCTACCATGACACCACCTCACAGCAGATCTCAATAATGGGGACAAAAGAAGGCCAGTCACATAGAGCATCTGAAAGTGGCTTCCTCCAGTCTTTTAGAAAGGTGCCAGATGCCTCCTATTGTGTATGATACAAACAAACTTATATAATATAAATATTTAAAATCAGGGCATGCTGATCCATGCTCCAAATAAAAAATAATTTTGCACAGAATAAATGAAAGATATCTACCAATAAAGAAGCTGAGAAATAGTTATTGAGAGGAAAGTGAACTGCTAATCCAGTGCCAATTTTAATATAAGAAAATAGACCTCTTGAAAGAAAAATTCCCATGCCCTCATGCATTACTCCCATTAGGATAGCATGGGGCTGAAGCGTGGTGTTACTAAATCTTATTTCTTATTCCTTAGATTACTATTAAAATTGGGTTATGGAAAGTGCCTCTTGTGAACAGAGGGACTATTGTTAGTAATTACAGGGGAAGAACAATAATGGCTGCCTTTCTTATGAGGTTAGTTTACAATTAGCAGCAAATGCCATTGTGCCAATGTGTGCAGTAGGGGACCGGGCACTAGAGAATTTGAAAGACAAATCAAATGTTGCAAGCAGAAAACAAAATGGCAATAACCTCATATTATCAGTACTTCTCCTAATAAAAAGGGTAAACACCAGAGTCTCATTCAAGGAAAGGGACGATTAAGCCAGCATGCATATCAATCTGCCATGAGACACTCAAGGTGTCAGAATTAAGTCCAACCGGTCACTGCATGATGTGAAGATAATGTGCAAATACAGTTCAAGCAAGAATATTCCAGAAAACTACTGGATAACTGTTTCATAATGCTCTAACACACAATTATGAAGAATGTCAGAATAATTAATCCTAAGGAAGCTGGGGTCTGTCACATAATAATCATCAGGGTCTGGTTTGGTTTGTGTGTATTTGTGAGTCCCATAGTTACTATATCATTTTCTTGGAGATATGTTTACACAGCTTTTTAGATTAAGCTCCAGAGGGCTCAAAAGATTCCTCCTGAACTGCAGACATTGAAGGTAACTGATTTAATATTTGTGTATTATTGGTAAAAGCTCAAACACATTTGATGAAGATTAGCAAGAGTAGAAAGCTATGAAGAATAAACCTGGGCTTGTGCTTGAAGTTTTTTCAGTATTCTCCAATTGCCTCAGTTGACTTTATCATCAATGTCCCAAATAATAAAGACGATTG
The DNA here is from genome assembly GCA_021461705.1 of Cryptotis parvus. Taxonomy (NCBI): domain Eukaryota; kingdom Metazoa; phylum Chordata; class Mammalia; order Eulipotyphla; family Soricidae; genus Cryptotis; species Cryptotis parvus. Next base: position 14,024 of record JAJIBD010003019.1, read on the forward strand.
AGGCAATGATCTATATTTAAAAATAAAAATGTTTTCAGCTTTGCATGAAAAAGATACAGAATTTCAGATAATTAGGAAACTTTCACTTATCCTATTCTTCATTTTATTTTTTTTTTGTTTGTTTCTGGGCTATAACCAGCAGTGCTCAGGGGTTATTCCTAAACTCTGTGCTCAGGGATCTCTCCTGATTGGGACTCAGAGGACAATATGCTGTTCGAGGTCTTTAATCAAGGCTGACCTTATGCTAGGAAAGGTATTAATCTATGAAATCTTGTCCATTCTGTTTACTTCATTTTTTACTTTTTTTATAATTTTCTGGCAAAGGGTATAAGAAGTTGTTACTAAAAGTTTCTCTGGAGTTAGATAAGAGGATGAAAACAAAGTAAGGAGACACAACAGTTTATAAACATGATTTTTAAGACTTTGTGGCATCAGACTGCCGCATGCTAGTTTCCTCTCTATATTCAGTTTGTCTTGACTTATGCTCCTAAATATTTTCCATGTCAGAAGAAACATGCAGCTTCTTGAACAATTTTTATTGAATCTGAAATAAGCTGAAGTTGATGATAAATTAGTTTTAATAAGAGGTGGAGCAACATTACAGAAGGTAGGTCACTTGTCTTGAAAGCAGCTGAACTGGGCTTAATCTCTGGAACTAAATATGGTCTACCAATTCCTGCCTGGAGACATCCCAGGACTAGAGCCAAAAAGTAATCCCCAAACACTGCCAGCCATGGCCCCAAAACAAACATCAAACAAAATGGTCATAATAATAGTAGCAATTGTTTCTTGAACAGTGAAAGTTGAATGATAAAACACACCATGTATTTATACATTGTATCTCATCATTTTCATCAGTTTCTGACTCTCATTATCAGCCTCATTTTTCTATATAAGAAAGATAAAGCCTTAGAAAGTTTAATTATTGGGCAGTTTAACGGCTCCTGGATGACAGTGCCAGGACATAAAACTCAAAAAGTCATGCCAGAGAGACCTAAGACTTGACCCCTTGGCAGCACACCTACTATGACAGATAAAATGAGTTAATTGACAATGGCAATCACTAGGGGAAAATGGAATGTTCTCTCTAATGTTCATCAAATATTTAAAAACTCACATAACCTAAATGCTATATAAAATTCACTTTGATTTAAATTTTCATTCTGTTATTATTTAAAAAAATAAAAGAACATGGGAGTAGTAAGGTTACACAGCACCTCAGACAAATAGCTTAGCTTAATTTCCTGTCATATAGATAATTAAGCACAAAACAGGTCCCTAAGGTAATTAAAAATGTAATAAACCTAATGAAATAAGGACACATCCTGGTTAAAGAGAAAAAAGTAAAAGTCATAAATCACTCAGAAATCATGGAGTTCCTCAACACGTGGAGTTATATAACCAATACTGATGCAATTCTTCAGATCAGCAGATGAACTGCACAGTGAATAGCAGCAAGACTCTTGCTATCTCATCATAAGACACTGGAGATATTACAAGCCCCAAAAAGTCTTAGAAATGAAGTGCCACATCAGTTTCCTTGTATCTGTGCTGCACACATTTTGTGCTACTTGTAATTTGTGATACACATATTAGATAAGAGTAGTGTTCAAGAAATACTTCTAAGGCATCTTTAGGAGCCATAATCTGGAAAAAACCTAAATGCCCATGAGAAGAAGCTGGCTAAAGAAACCACGGTACATCTACACAATGGAATACTATGTAGCTGTCAGAAAAGATGAAGTCACGAAATGTACCTGCAAATGGATGAACATGGAGATTACCATGCTAAGTGAAATTAGAAAGAAGGAAAAGTCAGCTATAGAATGATGGCATTCATTAATAAAATATAAATATATACCACTGTTCTACTGTATCACTGTATCACTGTCTTCCCCTTCATCGTCGATTTGCTCAAGCGGCACCAGTAACATCTCCATATGACCTGTCTCATGCAAGTAGAGCCCAAGGGCACCTGCTTGCTCTAGGAACATAAAAGCCTCAAACCATTCCACCAGGTCATGGGAATGAGGTCTATAATTGTTACTGGTATCTGGCATATCAAATACAACATGGGTAGCTTGCCAGGCTCTGCCGTGCAGGTAGCATACTCTTGTAGTCATCTCAAAATCCAGCATTTATTGATGAACCGCGTGGCGCAAGTGCGCCGCGACGAGCCAGGCTATGACAGGCTGGTCTGCTGGGTGGAGTTCTGACGAGGGGGGGGAAATCCGGATGTGGAAAATGGGAGGTCCCTCATGGAGTGGGGTGTCATCTGGCTTGTTGTGAGGCTCTGCTGGGGTGGCGGGCCATGGCTAGAACCTGCCATCCTTCCCGGCACCTCATGAGTGGCTGGACACAGTGACAGCCAGTGCAGCTCTGCCCCATGTCTGTATATAGTGTTCTACTAATTATAGGAAATATTAATCCCAGACTAGAACTACGTGTTGATTGCACACAAATGATTTACAAGATAATCCTTAAATGTCTGTAGGGCAAGCCACAATGTGTAAGAGGAGAGAGAGAAAGAGAGAGTAGAGGAGAGAAAAGTGCCTGCTATAGAGGCAGGCTGGGGGAGGGAAGAGGGAATTTGGAGCCATTGGAGGTGGGAATAGGGCACTGGTGAAGGGGCGGGTGCTTGAATAATGTATGACTGAAATCCAACTATGAACATTTTTGTAATTGTGTATCGCACAGTGGTATAATAAAAATTTAAAAAAGAAAAGTCAACTGTCATGGGGCCGGAGTGATAGCACAGTCAGGAGGGCATTTGCCCTTGCAAGCAGCTGACCCAGATTCAATTCTTGGCATCCCCATACCATCCCCCAAGCACTGCCAGGAGTAATTGTTGAAGGCAGAGCCAGGAGTAACCCTGTGCATAACCAGGAGTGGCCCAAAAACAACAACAACAAAAAAAAGTCAACCATCATGTAGGAAAGGGACCTCATTGCCTCCAACATTTTCTTGAGTCTAAATGAGAAGTCACAGAAATAAGAGAAACTAAGACTCATATGCTCATTTTTCCTGGATTTGCTAAGATTTGACCATACCAAACCTAAGCTCTGTAAGGTCTGGTGAAAATATACCACTGAGTTATGTTTTCATAAGTTCTTACTAATGTGGACCTCCCAACCCATCAATCAATCCGTTGTTATTTTTATAATTTGAACTGAGATATTAATTCATTTCTTTGGAAGAATAAAGTTATTATATCTCTTTTTAAAAATTCATTTAAGGGATTCGAGATGATATGCAGTGGGAAGTGTGCCTTCCTAGTATATGTCCACGTTCAATATCAAGCACCACATTTTGTCTTCTGACACCCTATAGGAGTAATGTACTGAAGATTAAGTCAGGATTACTATCTACCCATGACTTAGTACCATAATATTTAAAATAGTACAGTATATTTTGGTATAAGTTGATTCTAGTTCCTATTCCTTAATCTTCTATAATCTTTATGACTAAATCTGGACTATATGTCTTTATGAATTATAGAAATAAAAAATGTTGGTTAAGAATTAATGTTAAGATCTAATTCAAGATTTATTGTTGAATTTAGTATTGAATTCATAATTTTTAAAAAGAAAATTAACACTTTAATGAAGCTGAAATTCAAGAACTATTATAGAATTTTTTGTTGGTTATCTCTTTTTTATGATCTCTAGAATATTAAAATTATTTTTTATAATTGGTATGATTTACTCTTTAATGCATGTATATCACTGTCACTGTATTACTGTCTTCCGGTTCATCATTGATTTGCTCCTAGCAGGCCCCAGTAACGTCTCCATATGTCCCTGTCTCATGCTAGTGGAGCCCAAGGCATCTGCTTGCTCCAGGAACATAAAGAGCCTCAATCCATTCGGAATGAGGTCTATAATTGTTACTGGTATTTGGCATATATATCAAATACAACACGGGTAGCTTGCCAGGCTCAGCCGTGCAGGTAGCATACTCTTGTAGGCATCTGTAAGTCCAGCATTTATTGATGAACTCTTGGCGACAGAGCGGCCCCGCGAGCCGGGCACTGATAGGCTGGTCTGCTGGGTGGAGGTCTGACCGAGAGAGAAGTCCGGATGTGGAAAATGGAGGCCCTCATGGAGTGGGGGTCGTCTGGCTTGTTGCGAGGCTCTGCTGGTGTAGTGGGCCAGGACTAGAACCCACCATCCCTCCCTGGCACCTCGTGAGCAGCTGGTCACAGGGAGAGTCAGTAGCAGCTCTGCCCCATGTCTGCGAGTCTCTGGACCGGCCTACCTAGGCGGTTTAAGAAAGACTGCTGCAGGGTGGAACTCGATGAGCCGGGCACTGATAGGCTGGTTCTCTGGGTGGAGGTCTGACGAGAGAGAAGTCCGGATGTGGAAAATGGAGGCCCTCATGGAGTGGGGGGTCGTCTGGCTTGTTGCGAGGCTCTGCTGGTGTAGTGGGCCAGGACTAGAACCCACCATCCCTCCAGGGCACCTCATGAGCAGCTGGTCACAGGGAGAGTCGTAGCAGCTCTGCCCCATGTCTGCGAAAGTCTCTGGACCGGCCTACCTGAGCCGGATTTAAGAAAGACTGCTGCGGGTGGAACTCGATGAGCCGGGCACTGATAGGCTGGTCTGCTGGGTGGAGGTCTACAGAGAGAGAAGTCGGATGTGGAAAATGGAGGCTCTCATGGAGTAAGGGTGTCTGGCTTGTTGCATATATTGCATATACTGCATGTGTATGTTACTACTATTTAACATGTAAGAGTTTTTGGTGTAGTTCTTCAAAGCAGTGGGGCTTGGGTAGCTTTCTTGTAAAAAAGAAGGGTTTTTTTTTTGACCAACCCACTAGGTGCTTCAATGAAAGAGCCAAGGATACTGTGAATCTATAGGGCTACAGTCTAGAAATTCCAGGGCAACCTGCGTAGTGGTCCATTACTTCCATAGTCCATCTCTAATAAGTGGGTATTCAGAGACTTTTAGTGCTGCATTCTGTGATGCTCCAGAGGATCATGCAGTGCCAGGGGATCCAACCTAAGTCAACTGCATACAAATCATTTATTTTTGCACTTTATACTATCACTCTAGCCCTGAGCAAGGAGCAGAGTCAGTAGTAACATTAAGCATCTCTGAGTGTGGCCCCAAAACAAAAATCCTAGAATATATACTAAGTTGTGAAAGTTTACTTGTACCCAATGTGTACCTCAAATAAACATATAGACAATTCCCAATTCAAGAATTTGATTTAGAAGAACTCCTTTGTACCCATAATACTTCTAGGCCTACTGCTGCAAAATCACAGAAGACTGAAATTTTAACAAGTTTCTGAGTAATCTTAATAATGTTGACTCAAAAGCACTTCTAGGAGATATATTTTTTGGAGTATAGTGACTCACGAAAACATCTACCAGAATTGTATAGCATTTAAAATTTAATTAGGTGTATGATGAACAGAGTGATCAAGAAAATGTCCTGGATAATAATGGAGAAGGATGATAGCAAAATGGATAAAGCATAAAGGCTTCAAAGGGAGACTTCTTGGAGCCCTTTGCGTTAAGATATGTGGTCCCAAGAAGAAGTGCTAGAGGCTTTGATCAAGAAATCCAGCCACTGGGAGCTGGAACCATAGACCAGTGTGGGTAGAGCATTTGCCTTACATAGGGCCCACCCAGGTTTGATACCCAGCATTCCATATGGTCCCCAAGCACCACTAGGTGTAATTCTTAAGTGCAGAGCCAGAAGTAACCCCTGGCCATTGCTAGGACCCAAAAAGCAAGAAAAAAAAGAAATTCAAATTCAGCTGCTTAGAGAATAAAGAGGGATATTATGATATGTGTTTGCTCTTGGATACCAGTCAGTGTTACTCTGCAGAAAGGAAGCAGAGCTACTTGTCCTGCCTCTCCACTGACTAGTTGGGTGATGACTGGTGTTAAAACACCCAAAGTGTGGAGACTGTGGAAAGTGTGTTGATAATTAATCAGCTTACTAAATTCAATTCTAAGCTTTATTTTATTGTCTCTATAACTTTATATTTTAAACATAGAAAGGGATGTCAAATACAACAAAGGTACATTAGAACATGATTACATGGAAGGGAGAGGACACAGTGCTGGAAACAGATTGGGGCCTTGAATTTTTTTTTTTTTTTTGCGTTTTTGGGTCACACACAGCGATGCTCAGGCTCTACACTCAGGAATTACTCCTGGCGGTGCCAGGGACCATAAGGTATGCGCCGGGATCAAATCAGGCCGGCACAGGCCAGCAGCGTACAAGGCCAAATGCCCTACCCACTGGACTATCTGCTCCGGCCTGGTGCCTTGAATTTAAGAGCAGGAACAGGAAGACAAAAGTATTGACATTTGGGTGCTTGGTAGAGCTAGATATATTTAGAGTGATCTCTGACTAGGATGAATATGAAACTGTAGACTATTCCACACTTATTTTTATTTCCTGCTCCTTCACATTGTCTTCAAGCAATTACATTTTTGACTTTACCATCCCATCGACTCAGTCACCGTGGCTTCCAAGGGAAAATTTTCTGAGATTTCTCTAGATTTCCAGGCAGAAGGTGAATTCATTTTCAGCAGTCAGCACTCCAGGATATATTTTCTACTAAATAATATGAATCTCTAAACCTTGACAGAACTTGATTCCAATAGTTTAGTATTAAACACAATGTCAGAACAGACCTATTTCTTGAGAATAGAAAGAGGAAAAGAGACTAGAACTGCAGCTTTCAAGCCGTCATGCCATCACAAGGTTTGCAGAACTATCTTTTCTCCCAACACCTTCTCCACCAAGTAACAAGATATAATGATTACTATCTAAACAACAGAAAATGAGTTTGCAGTTTACAGCATAATAAGGATAACTTTGGGAATCAAACTTTACATTATATCACTTCACTTGATCACTTGACATCCCATTATTCACCCAATTGCTTGAGCGGGCACAGTTATATTTCCATTTGACCCTATCATGTGCAAGTGTAGCCCAATGGCATCTGAAGTTGTTTATATATATGTATATATAATATACATATATCCAGATATATGTATATTATACATATATACATATATCACACACATATGTAGATACATATATACATA
>JAJIBD010003020.1:0-144750 GCA_021461705.1 Cryptotis parvus
TTTCAAACAGGCCAGTCTATTTAGTGCATTTAACCCCTCTGTCATAAAGTAGTTCTCCCCTTAGGTCTGAGGGGTTATCGTTGGTTTGTCCTCTTTCTTTTTCTTCTCTTTATCTCTTTTCTTCTCTTATTTTATTTTTTTGGCCACATCTTGCTGTGCTCACGGCTTACTCCAGGATTTGGACATGGTCTCCCCCCCCTCACTCTCCCTCTCTCTGGCCTCATCACTGGATTTTCAATTCCAACCCACTGATCAGTCTATTCTTATCAGTCCCATGCTGTTTTTATTACTATGGCTTTATGATTTAGTTTCAAGTCCAGATAATGCAACAGTGCCCAACTCCGTATCTCTAAGAATGGCCTGATTGAAAAATGGAAAGGAGGAAACAAACACTTATCTGAACAGACATATGGATAATCAGTAGGCATATGGAAAAGTATTCTGTTATATAGTGTCAGGGGAAATCCAAATCAAGACATTAAGATATTATCTCACACCAGTGGAGAATGACACATAGCAAAAATAACTAGAAACAATTTGTGAGAGCATGAAAATGGCAAAACAAGGAACTCTCATTGACTGCTTCTGGGATGCTGTTTGGTTCATTTCCCTATGGATAACAGCACAGAAGTTTTCAAAAAAAAAAGACAGGGGGATCAGATGACCCAGTGATTCCACTTACTATCTACCCCCAAGGCACAAAATATTCATTTGAAAAAAGATATACAACTGTGTTTGTCACAGTACTTGAACAATATCTAGGATACAAGAATAACTTTTGATATTCATTAAAAGATCCTTTTCCTGAGAAAGAGAAAGGGAAAGAAATAAAGAACCTGCCATGGAGGAGGGCTGGGGAGGGGGGGAGGAACCAGGGACGTTGGTGGTGGGAGATGGGCACTGGTGGCGGGATGGGTGCTGGAACACTGTATGACCAAAACCCAAATATGAACTTTTTAATTGTATACCCTTGTAATTGTAAAAATAAAAAAAATTTAAAAAAAAAAAAAGCTTGAATTATTTACTTTAAAAAAAAAAGATCCTTTTCCTACCTGGAGAATGGGTTATGGTGGAGCAAGTTTGGAGTAAATGGCCTCACGTGCTATTTTAAACATCCCATGATACATTTAACATTTCCTTATTACTTAATTAACCCTAGGTAATCTCAAATACAAAATTCACCTCACCAGATTTTTATAAGGATTAATTTTTTTTAATTTTGGGTCACACCCAGTGATGCTCAAGGTTTACTCCTGGCTCTGCACTCAGGAATTGTTCTGGCAATGCTCAGGGGACAATATGGGATGCCGGGGATCTAACCCAGGTCAGTCACGCCCCAGGCCAGCCTCATACAAGGCAAATGCCCTACCCACTGTGCAATCACTCCAGCCCGTAAGGATTAACTTTTGACACTGCTCAGTACAGTAAAAAAAAAAAAACAAGAAATGGGACAATTAGATACTGGTTATTATTTTTATAGTTATTTAAAATAGGATATTAAAATGTGTGTTTATTTATACTTATAAAGCATCTTTCACCACAATTTCACTAAAACTAATGGCTTAAGCGTTAGTGAACATGAGATATTTGCACATCTCTAAGTACGATTTGTTTATTTAGCCACAATTTACTTTCTGTTCTCATCTGCAATAAAATAAACTAAGTTATCAAAGAAAGTAGGTGAAAGCTGAAAACTACGGCAATGAAGCTGAAGAGACAAGCAAGAGCCAGGAAAGACCATGTAAGCTCACCTGAGCAGGGCTGCCTTTTCTCCTCTTTCTGGCAGCACTGGGAGCCAAACCCAGAAGCTCCATGCAGCCAAGGCAAGTGTGCTAGCACCAAGTCACTTTCCTTGGCCGAGTTCCAGACTCTGTAGGGAGGGGAATATACCTGGATCTAATTCTTGACCTATTCTCTTTTAATAATGGTTGGGGAGATGATTACAAGAATCACCCTGGACCTGATGGTCTTACTGATAGAAGCTGGCTGCTACCTGAAGCTCATAGAGGGGGAGGAGGGGAACAGGTGACTCTATAAGTAAAACAGGAAGCATGTAAACAAGTCCATCACAGCAGGTTGAATGAGAAGGAGCAGTGCTTCATGCAACTTCCCATCTTTTTAGTGTTGATCACGGGGAAACATTTTTCAGCTGGGCTCAATGTCCTGGTCTCCCTGTGGCTGCGTGGGTTTTCTCAAAGGTACTTTGCTTTTTCTCCAGGCCCTAAATATGCACACATTTGGTTTCACTGGTTTGTCTAAACTGTCCCAAAGGGGCCCTGTTCAGGGTTGGAAGACAATATAACAGAGTATTTATTATTAGACCGTTCGGTAGTTCATTTTAAAGCTTGTGATGGGGTGGGGTGGGTGTGGGTGCTTGGACCACAGATGGTACTGCTCCAGAGCTCCTATGTTGTGTGCTCAGGAGGGCATCCTGGTGGTGCTCTGCTGGGATTAAATAGGGGCGGCTTGCACTGCAGGGCAGATGCCTTACTCCCTACATTATCTCTCTGGTCATGTGATGTTTCTAGTGGCCAGAGCAATGTTAGAGGAAATTAGCAAGCGGTAAAACTGGTAAGGTAGGATCATTGTACTTTTAAGTTTGGTCCACTTTCTACTGAACCCTTTATATATCTATATCTATATCTATATCTATATCTATATCTATATCTATATCTACCTATCTACCTACCCATCCATCCATCCATTCATCCATCCATCCATCAATCGATATATATATACACACATAGACATATATATATATATACATACATATATATATATATGTATATTACCACTGCACAGATCACACTCACAGATCACATGCACTGCCAGGGAATGAATCAGGCTCAGCTGTAAAACAAGCCACTCTGGGATTCAGGTCACATAGCCTTGTGATTTCAGCTCTCTGAAGAGAGCAACAAAATTTCTGACATTGGGGCCGGAGCGATAGTCCAACCGGGTAGGGCATTTGCATTGCATGCAGCCAACCTGGGTTCAATACCCGGCATCCCATATGATCCCTGAGCACGGCCAGGAATAATTTCTGAGTACAGAGCCAGGAGTAACCCCTGAGCATTGCCAGGTGTGACCCAAAAAGCAAAAATAAAAGAAATTTCTGTCGTTGATTAGGCTCTTCCTCCCAACACAGCTGGACTCTAACATTCTAGGTGACTTCCTTTTCAGTTTGTAATGGCAGGCTTGATGCCTTATTTGCACCCCATCCCCTTCCAACACACACCGAAGACAATGTATTTGTCAAAGTTGTTTCTCTTTGAAATTCATGTCACAAAGCCTCGCAATCTTAGCTCTCTGCAGTGTTCAAAAAATAAATTCATCATAAGGCTTTTCTTTTTCTTCTCATCAGTAGGAGTAAAAATGGTATATATTCTAAGTGGAAGACAGGTTTTTTTTTAATCTTCATTTTGCATAATGCAGACCACAAACTTGGTTGTAGCACCAGTGACCAAAATAGGCAATGAAGCCAGGATCACACTTGGCCTTACGTATGGATGGTGGGAACTAAGTTATTGGGAAGACACTGGGACCCCACCCCAACAGTATCAGGACAGAAGTTCTTTTCTACCTCCGAGGCCGCCAGGGGAACAGATGAAAACTCACAAGTCCGGCCCAGTTCCAAAACAGGTTTTAATAGTTAGTACAAAAGCTCTACCACTTCAATCCAATATAATGAAAGAACTCTAGCTCTGGTCAGAACTTAGACCACACAAGAGAGCCCAAGTCTCCCACCAAAGAGAGGATCTCATCCAAGAGGAGTCCTACCCAAAAGAAGGGGAAGAAAAAAGGGGTGAGTGCCTCAAGTCAGTCCCCTTATATACACCAAGGTAATCCTAACTGTTCACAGGGACGGTCCTGTCATCAAAGAACCCTAAACAGACTATAGAAGGGTGGTGCCACACCCTATCACAGGTATAAACAAAGGAGTATGCCAGGACTAATCCCTTCTTCTGAGATTATCTCTTACGTAGAACACTGGACAGAGAGGGGGCTGGTATAAAGTAATACATCTTAATTTCATGGGCTTCATGTAATCTAGATGGTACCCACAAGGTCCTTCTTATTTATTATCTGCACCAGGGTGATTCTGAGTATCTCAATCTCTGTATACTGAAAGGGTCATACTTGCCTGCATGAAAGCAAACTAGTATGATCCTTCCTATAATCTTAAACAATAGTCTCAACCTAGCCAGGGTGTCTCCTGGTAAATTCTAACAGTCCCACTCTGGGTGCAGTGGGTATAAAGAGGACCTGTGCCCAATCTAGATAACATAGAAGACTTAGTAGATGTATAGTAAGTCAGAAGTTATTCAGAGTCAAGGTGACTTCTGTAACTGCCACAACCTCTATCAGTGTTTACACAGAAGAGAGATCTCATTAGAATGATCCTTGGCTTAAGAGCATGTAAATCGATGGGCCAAATCCCTAGTCTCCAGGATAATTTTGTTTCTAGGACTGTTAGCGCACCAACATTTTCTTTTGTAGTGAAAAACTGGTGTTAATAGCATACAGTGTTACTTTTCATTTTGCATATACTTTCCATATGAAGAAATTAAATTTGGTTCTTCTTTTGGGGGTGAGGCATGTTTGGGCTACATCCAGTACTCAGAGATTACTCCTGGTTTGCTCTGTGCTTAGGGATCATGATAGTAGTTCTTGGTTAACCACATGCTAGCAAAGGATTGAAAATCAAAGTTTGCAGCCATGTGCAAGGCAAACAACACACACCAGTACTATCTCCTTGGCCACATTTGGTTCTTATAATTTTCATTCTTCCTCTGACCACGTTCTTATTTTCTATTATATTTTTGAGATGTGCTCACATTATACTCCATTATATTTGGAGCCTTCTTATAAGAACCATTTTAACAACCTTATTTTCCAGTACCATCATCTATAATATCTTTGTTTTTAACTGACTGTTTTTCTTCCACTTATATTGTTTCCTGCTAATTTTTTATTAAAAAGGTTTTTACATCTTGGGGTGCTACATTTTGTTGTATTCCTTTAAAGAACATTACACTTTTCTTGCAAGTACATTAAGTCACTTGGAATCAGACTGGTCCATTTCCAGGGCTAGTTCTAAGTTTTGGGAAGTCAAGTCCACAGTATTCACTAGCTTAGGGCAGCTTTAACTTCACCAATCCACTTGACTGAAGATTCTACACAGTAATATTGATTATGAAATTTCTAACTTTGCACAACCAGAAATCTATTCTCAGCACTGTGTGTGCTTTTCAGGAATGGCCAGTGTCTATTCTTTTCACAGGATTCTTTCCAGCACGATGCTGTTTCCTCTCAAGCACACACACACATCAGAATTCAAAGGCGTGAGGAAGTCTTCTGCACACTGAGCTGCTGCCCTTTTTCTGTGCTCCTTCCCCTTTCCCCTTTAAATTCTACCCACCTCTGTTTCTTCCCAATTCTATAAGGTCTATCTAACCCATAAGTCCCATAATTTCTAGCTTAGAAATTATGGGACTTACCTTCTATGTTTCTTATCTTTTAAATGATAAGTTTAAAAGAAATCTAGATTTTGGAACCCCAAATTCCAAACAGGATCGGACCACCGTCTCCTTCGTGCAAAATTCTACTTCCTGCAACGGGGAGAAAAGGCTGCAAAGTTTAAGAAGAGAAGTCCCAGAATGACCACCAACTGGGAACTCTTTGGCACCATTGCAGCAACATGGGAAGATACCACCATTGGCGACATCGATGAAGAATACAACCGACTGGTTCAGCACCTCCATGATTGTGCGAAGAATGCCGAGAGAGAAAGACACAAAAGGACGCCTGTCTTCAGGAACTCACGAGCTCATTCGCCAACGTGGCAAGGCGCGAGACTCAGGAGACCAAATGCTAACGTCCAAGCTTGCTAAGCGGTGCAAAGAAGCGATAAAAGAAGACCTCAAAGACAGAAGAGCAGAAATACTGGAAGATGCAGCAGAAGCCAGGAAAAGCAATTGCACCGCCCGCCTGTCCTTTTGCCAACTGTAAGACCAAGATGACTGCCTTCCGACGCCCTGATGGATCTATCACATCTTCCAGAAAGGCAATGGAGAAGATTATCCATGACTTCTCAAATCTCTTTGATAGCCACATCCACCTGCCCACATAACTAATTCCACAGGATGGATATGTCATTCCCAATGTTCTCCCTTCTGAAATCCGATATGCCATCTCGTTGGTAAAGAAGGGAACAGCACCAGGCCCAGACAAAATCAGACCAGAACACCTGAAGAATCTGCTGTCGGGTACTCATCAATACACTAGCTCGGCTCTTCACACGCTACCTGTCCGAATGCAAGGTACCCTCCCAATGGAAATCCAGCAGGACAGTTCCACTGTTCAAAAGGGAGACATTCACGACATCAGCAACTATCGCCCAATCTGTCTGTTGTCTGTCATCTACAAGCTGTTTACACGAGTCATCCTGAACAGGATTGGCAGAACACTAGATGAAGGACAACTATGCGAGCAAGCTGGCTTCCGGAAAAGATTCAGCACAATCGACCACATAACCAAGCTCATTGAGGTTTGCAGGGAGTACAAGATGCCGCTCTGTCTCACGTTCATTGATTTACAGAAAGCCTTTGATTCTGTGGAGACTGAAGCAGTCATCGAAGCCCTAGCCAAACAGGGTGTTCAAACCCAATACATCAAGATCCTTCGTGAGCTGTATTACGGATTCACCACCAGGATCTCACCATTCTACAAGGAAGTGATCATTGATGTCAAAACAGTGGTTCATCAGGGTGATACCATCTCACCAAAACTCTTCAGCGCCACCCTCGAGAACATCATGCGACAATTAGAATGGGAAGGAATGGGAGTGAAGATAGATGGTTGGCAACTACACCACCTCCGCTTCGCTGATGACATCGTTCTAATAACACCAAACATTAGCCAAGCGGCACAAATGCTGGCTGACTTTGACCGAGAATGTGGAAAGATAGGTCTACAGCTGAATCTAAAGAAAATCATGTTTATGAAAAATGAACTAGTTCCAGAGGCCCCATTCACTCTCAATGGAACAAACATCTCTGAATGCAGTAGCTATGTGTACCTAGGTCGAGAAGTCAACATGATGAATGACCTAAAACCTGAGCTGCGCAGGGAGGAAGACAGCGGCATGGAATGCCTTCAAAGGCATCGAAGAAATAGCTAAAAGGACAAAGAACCTCCGGCTCTGGGCAAATCTCTTTTACTCCACAGTTCTCCCTGCATTAACATACGCCTCAGAGACCTGGGCCCTACGAAAGTAGGATGAGAATGCTATTCGGGTCTCCCAGAGAGGAATCGAAAGAGCTATGGTTGGAATATCACGCCTCACTCAAGTGAGAGAAGGAATCCGGAGTTCTGACCTCCGTCACTATTCCAGAATCTGGGACGCTGTCTCGTTTGCCAAGGCATCGAAAATCTGATGGGCTGGACATGTAATGCGATTTGGAGACGACCGCTGGACTACAGCTGTTACTGACTGGATCCCATGGGACGCCAAAAGATCACGTGGCCGCCCACCTGCAAGATGGTCAGACTTCCTTGTCAAGAGCCTGAAGGAAAGGTTTGAGGCTCTTCATATTCCCAGGGTATATTCCCAGGTGTGGTATGGCTGGATCGAATGGGAGCTCAATTTCTAGTATTTGGAGGGATGTCCATTTCTAGTCTTTGGAGGAAAGGCCATAATTAATTTTTGTCTATATTAATTTTTTATGGATGATTGGATCCCTACGGGACATCAAAAGATCATGTGGCCGCCCACCTACAAGATGGTCAGACTTCCTTACCAAGACTCTGAGACGAACAGTTCGAGGCTCTTAATATTCCGAAACAACCAGATGCCATTGGGCTACACTGGTACATGATAGGGTGAAATGGAAACATTACTGTCACCTGCTCGAGCAAATCGATGAATAACGGGATATCAAGTGATCAAGTGATTAATTTTTTAGTATGTTAAATTAAATACATGGTTCTTAACCAGTCTTTAACATAAGAAATTTAGATAGGATGTTATAAAACTAATCAAAAACTTAAGTTAAAACTTGGGGGAAAAGTTGGGAAACCTAATCTCAACACTTAATTAAGCAACATTTGTTTTCATGACATTATAAAGAGGTTCTCCACACCCCTCCCCCTTCTTTTTGCTCTGTGAGATTAAATTCAGGGTCTCGTGTATGTGAAATATGCACTTGACTATTATGGAACAACATCCTGGACCCAAGAGGTTCTCTGATGTCTATAATCAGCTGTCTCATTTCTAAAATACTTTGAATTCAACTATGTCTGCTGGCAAACTTGAACGTGGAACAAACTGTTTAAGAATATGATCTGCATTACAGATTACAATTGTAGTTCTAACAGATTAGAAATCTGACAATTTTCCAATTCTTTCTCATCATTCCAGTCAAACAATATCATATACAATTCATGATTTCCCCTCTACTTCCTTTTTTGGCATGGTAAGTAGCGCTGTAAAAGCTATCTCAGGTATTTGGCACATGGTTTTTTATTTCTGATATCACACGAAATATGATATGTATATGTATGTGTGTATATATCACTTGGATCACTTGTCTTCCCGTTGTTCATCAATTTCCTCCAGCAAGCACCAGTAACATCTCCATACTTCCTGTCACATGCTAGTGTAGCTCTAGGGCATCTGCTAGCATCAGGAACACGAAGAGCCTCAAACCATTCCTTCAGGTCATGGGAATGAGGTCTATAATTGTTACTGGTTTTTGGCATATCAAATACAACACAGGTAGCTTGCCAGGCTCTGCCGTGTGTGTGGTATACTCTCAGTAGTAGACTCACAGGTCACGCATTTACTGATGCACCCAACCACAATGGGGAGAGATGGACTTGCTTATCTCTTGGGTCGAGCTCTGACAAGCTGTGGAGTCAGGATGTTGAAAATGGAGGCCCTCATGGCGCCCAATAAAGCCTCATGGCGAGGCTCTATTGGGATGGCACACCAGGGCTAGAACTTCGTCTTTCCTCCTGGACACCTCATAATCAGCTGGGCACAGGGAGAGCTGGTAGCAGTAAATATATATTTACTTGTGGCTAATATATATTTTTGTGTGTTTGTGTAACGAGTACTCATCATGATACTCACATTCAACAGAAGGTGGCACACTATATAAGGGGAAATACAAACATGTGTGTGAGTCACAGTGGTGGGGGAACTATTGAAGGAGAGATGAGACTTACAAAGCTCAGAACTCAGCCGGATTGCTCTACTGAATACAGACATTCCAAAAAAAAAAAAAATTGGAGAATAGCTCATAGTCTGCATTTGTTATTTTAGAGTGTTATTTAGGAATTATTTTGTAGTGCAAGTAGAAATAATGCTATCTCTTTGATTAAGAAATACATACTGAGGACTTATATTCAGAACAAAACTAAAGTATATATTACTGTACTCAAGGTTATGCTGTACTCTGGGAGAAGTTTGTGACCCTATGCTATTAAAGAAGAAAAAAGAGTATCAAGAACATTTTTATGGTTGGTAAAGATGCTATTTTACATAGAGTAGGGAGGAAATAGCTTCCCAGATATTCTTTGCATCTATCTATGGGTCTAAATAGATATTTGCATATGTGTGTATATATGTGTGTGTGTATATATATGTGTGTGTATACATAGGTATGCATATATGTGTACATACTAAATACCATAAAGAATTAGCACATTTGTGAGAACTGTTATTAAGCCGCAGTTCTCTGAGAGAATCTGCACTGAGGTCTGAGGCAGCACAAAGATTACGGTGTGTGACTGACATGTGGCCACCAGGTACCCCCCCCCGCTGCCCTGTAAGCTGAATTATATTCACTTTATTCTTGACCCATTTTCTGTAGCTGCATCTTGCCTACATCATTAATATTAAAAAATAAAACACTCTTTATTTTGACAAAAACTCAAATTCTGAAATGATCTGTTTCTCTGAGAGACTCTTACACCCTGACCACCTAAACTGAGCAATTTAGAACTGTAATCCTAAGCCTGTCTTTGGTGGGAAAACTGGTCATGTTCTCTTTAAAAATGCTTTAAGGTCCATCTGTGTGCTGGCATGTAGCTCTGCGGTCAGCAGTGTCTGACTTGCACGCATAATTGGAACCCCAAGCACTCCAAGGCTCTTTGAGCACCACTGGATGGTGGTCCCCAGGTCTGCTGAACCTTGCAGCTCTGTATCAGTGGCCCTGAACTGGTCTAGAATTACCAGAGAGTGGTCTCCACGCAGGCCCCTGAGTACCTCATGGAAGTCCCACTACCCCCTGCGAACAAAAGTCCACCTGAACTTTGTTTATTTTTAACTTCTTTTTATAAGGTTGCACTGTGTTCTTAGTTCAATCCCACTGCAGACAGCTAAACTCATCAGCCTGTGGGAAATATTCTTTAACAAGAGCATTTGGTTTCAGCCCAAATATCATTTCCTCAGACATTTTCTCTGACTATACTATAGCCCATTCACACATCAAAATTTTTTTCCACTTTTGCAAAGATAAAATAACTTGGATAACCTCTGGAAAAACTATGCCCCCACTTTAAATATGAAGTTTATAAATTCTGCTTAATTTGTATTAATTTATTTAAAGTTTACTATTACTTTCAAATTTGTGGGGGTTTTTTTGTGAAGCAAGACAGTTTTTATTGAAACTACTTAGATGAGAAGGTAAACAAAGAGAGGAAGTACGTGTTCATGAGACAACATGGGCTTCTTCAGACTGGGAAAAGCAAGAGACAAGGTACATGTTCAAGGGAGAATACTGGTCCAAGAAGAAGCATCAAATTTGTGTCTGACTCACGTAATATTTGCTGTAACTGAAAGCAAAATTCCTCTGCAACTTACGCTGCTATTTCCGTTACAGCCTTATAAAATATATGTAAGGATTTACTTATATTTTTATATCTCTTAAATTTTTATACTTAATTTCCCCCCCTCCTCAGACCATCTTCCTTTGTGTTTCAGTACAAAGTTTTATTTTGGGTAAGGCAACTTGCCCCTATACAAAAATTTTCTAAAAGGAAGATTAGCAGATAAATAGCATAAATTGAAAAAAAAATCCACTCAAGAACCAGAAGCATTTAAGTTTAGAGCTCGAAAAGAGATCTTAAGGTTAAAGAAGTACTACAAAGGAATCGCCTAAGTGACTGGCTATCTATCATGCTGATGCGACACAAATGCCATGCTCACTGCAATCCAACTTCTATCAGCAAATAATAAACTTTAAAACTAAATCGACAGCTATAGTCTGGAAGCAGTGTTCCAGAAATGACTGTATTTCTTCCACGTTTATTTCCCTCAACTTTCTGGATTATATTCAGCTTCTATCTATTTTAGGAATTGCTTTGGAAGGTCCTTATGTTTTATGCAAGGCACTATTTTCCCAGATGAATAGAATATCCATTCTCTGGCTCCAAGTTTCCATGACAATAAAAACAAAACATTCATCAGCACCAACTTGGTATTTGACGGCAAATGCAGCTGCGGCTTCTAACAGTTCCATCTTTATCCCAACTCTTTTCTGCAGAACAGAAGCACTATATTTCTCCAAAGCGACTGAATTGTTTTTACAGTGATTTTCCCCCATCACAGACCAAAACATTAAAAACTAAATGTATCACACAATTTCCATTCCTCAAGGCATCTACTCCTGTCAAACTCATGCAAATACAATTTTTAAAGTTCCCATCTTTTGCTAAAAGTAAATCTGATTTGAACTATGAAAGTTTGGTCTAAGATTTAAAGATGTAGAGAAACATACAGTATCTAACAAGCTCCTTTGATTACAGAGTACAGAATCTTGGGAGACATTCCCAGTACACAAAAAGCTGCTCTCTCCAACCAGATATGGTAAAACAGTGCCCCCTGGTGTTTTGGCATTTCTGCTTTGACGAATTCCTTTTTAGCATTCTATACAATGAACTTATTATACTACCGTGAGATATACAATTACAAAGATGTTCATATTTGGGTCTTGGTCATACAGTGTTCCAGCACCCATCCCTCCACCAGTGCCCATCTCCCACCACCAAAGTCCCCTGTTCCCTCCCCCTCCCCCAGCCCGCCTCCATAGAAGGTTCTTTATTTCTTTCCCTTTCTCTCTATCTCTTTCTCTTTTCCTTCCCTTCCAGATTGTGGATTACAGAACATACATTAAAGGGTTGTCATGTAACGTTCTATACAATGAACTTTAAAATTTTTTAATGTCACAAAATTAAGTAGGACTTGCAACTAAGACCAATTTTTTTTTAATTTCAATTAGTGATTTTAATTTGAATATGCACCATGAGGAAAATGCAACTAATTCAGAGTTTCTTGTTTCTTTTGTTTTGGGGCCACATCTGGAAGTGCTCAGGGCTTGCTCCTGGTGGGCTCAAAAGGGTACTGCTGGGCATTGAACTCAGATTGGCTGTGTGCAAGGCAAACGCCCTACCTGCTACACTCTGGTTCCAGGCCCAGACAGAGTCTTCAGAAAAACACAAATCCAAATATAAACAATTCTATTTTCCTCCGGGGTAGTTCTCTGTGACAACTTTACATTGGTTTCTTTCTTTCTTCTTCCTTTTTGTTTCTTTCTCCCCTTTTGGGCCATAGCATACCTGGCAGCGCTCGGGGGTTACTCCCAGCTCTGCGACAGAATGACTCCTGGTGTTGGGGAACCATGTGGGATCCTGAGGATGGAACCTGGCCAGCCGCGTGCAAGACAAATGCCCTCCCACTGTAATACTGCTCCAGCCCCTACACTGGCTACTTTCATATGGTCTTCAGTCAACTCTGAGTTCAAACTATTCAGACAGAAAAGCTTGTACTAAATGAAACAGATTGATCACTTGATCATTTGACATCCCGTTGTTCATCGATTTGCTCGAGCGGGCACCAGTAACATTTCCATTTGACCCTATCGCGTGCCAGTGTAGCCCAATGGCATCTGGTTGCTTCAGGAATACGAAGAGCCTCAAACCGTTCCTTCAGGGTCTTGACGAAGAAGTCTGGCCATCTTGTAGGTGGGCAGCCACGTGATCTTTTGACATTCCTGGGATCCAGTTGGTAACAGCTCTAGTCCAGCGGTCATCTCCAAATCGCATTACATGTCCAGGACAAGATGGCGGCGGCGGGAGCCTGGCAGTGAGCAGGGCCCTGACTTGGGTCCCATGGTCGCCGGTTGTGCGGCCTAGCTGTGGGGAGAGCGCGGACAATAGCGCTTAGGAGCGCCAGGGAGGCGGGGGACCTGGCGCGGGCCCGGGACTGGCCATGCGGGCAGCAAGGCACGGCTGCGGCAAGCGGTAACAGTGAGGTCGGGAGCCCCTTGGCTTGCGCCCCGTTCCCGGGTGACTCCAGGCGGGGCCTCAGACCGGGCTGGTGGGGGGACACGATTACGGACACCTGGCGGTCATCTTTCTTTACCATCTTTACCACCGCCATGTTCCCTGCGCTCATCAAGGACCGCCAGTGGGGCGACTGGGGCACAGGCCATGTGTCCTCTGGCTACATGGAGCGGCTGAAGGGCATGTCCTGCTTGTCAGGGCGGAGAGCGCACATCACACTCAGCGACGCTCAGGGGGTTACTCCTGGCTCTGCACTCGGGAATTACTCCTGGCAGTGCTTAGCCCAGCAAGCTACTAAGAGTATACCGCCCGCGCGGCAGAGCCTGGCAAGCTGTCCGATGCGTATTCAATATGCCAAAACCAGTAATAAAATGAAAGAGATTAATGTGAAAAATTAAAAGGTAGTTGTACTGAAAACAAGCAAATTCTTAGGTTAGGAATACATTTGGAAAATAGAGAAAAGCACCACCCTACGTTTTAGTCCTATTCAATGCTAATAGTCACACTCGGAGGCATGGGCATAAACATGCAGCACAGTGGCAGAGTATGAAAACGTCCTGGGTTCAATGTCTGACACCACACACACAACAACAACATTTTTATATGCAGTGCTGGAGCAATAGTGTAATGGTCGAGCACCTGCCTTACACACAGTCAACCTGGGTTCAATCCGCACATGGTCTCCTGAGCCGCGACAGTAGTGATCTCTTAGTGAAAAGACATTGAGTTAAGTCCTGGACACTGCCAGATGTAGCCCCCAAAGACCCAAAACATTTTTATATACAAACAATGATGTAGAAGAGAAAGAAATTTTTTAAAAATTAGATGTCTAAAAAAAAATTATGTACCTAGTAATCAACAAAGGAGATAAAAAAATAATTGAGTAAAGCTATAAGTAAACACAAAGAGAAATAAGACACAATGAAATGGAAATATAGACCATGTTTGTCAGTTGGAAAAAATATCATTTAAATCATCAGTTTAATGCAAAGCACTATATATATTCAATTAACTCTGTATGCAATAACCATCAAATTCATATGGTATTCTTCAATGGTGTAGACAAATATTTCCAAGATCCATATGGAACTTCCAGAGTAGCCAAAGCAATTCTGAGAAAAAATGATAGGAGGACTTGCATTCCTTGACTATGAACATAGCATATGAGTAGGCTATTCAGCTACAGAAATCAAAGGTGTGGTACCAGAATGAAGGCAAACCTCTCAGACCAATGGAATGTAGTCCAGACATCAGCACTTAGTTAATGTAGGACAGAGAAGGTAAGTGCAGAGGGTGGAGCAACAAGAAAAGCATCTTCAACAAACGGTGCTGGACAGCCACATGCAAAAGAAAGGAAAGAAGGAAGGAAAATTGGGCCCTACCTCACATAATACACGAGGAGTTAATCACGGATTAAAGAACTCAATTATTACACTTGATTCTAAAAAAATACACAGAGGAAAATAGGGGCAGAACCATCCATGATACTGATCTCAGGAGTCTTCATGATTCAACCCCACTGAAGGTGCTGGTGTTAGACTACATTATACAAAAAGTTTCTGATCCCAAAGGGTAGCACAGAGCTAAGTACAGTGCTTGCCTGCACGTACCTACCCTGGGTTTGATCCCTGGCACCAAATATAGTCCTCCTGAGGCCCTGAGCACAAAGTCTGAGTAAGCCCTAAACACTGTTGTTGTGCGACCCAGAAACAAACTAAAACAAAAAGGACAGTTAAAGACACCCTATTGAATGAGAGAAAAAGAGGCATATACCATGTATCAAAGAGCTAATATTCCATACATATAAGCCAGATGACCTTATCAAAAACGAAAGTGAAAGGCTGAGCTGCCCGTTTCAAAGCAGCAATACAGATCACCAACAAACGGGGAACAGTGTTCAACATCGTCTCCAGGGAAATGGAAATCAAGGTGATGAGACAGCACCTTAATTCAGCAGAAAGTCACAAGGAAAAGTTTTTTTAAACTCTACAAAAAAAACAGAGGTTGGTAGGAAGCAGTGAAAACTGAACACTCATCCACTGGATTGCCACCTAATTTATTCTTTATGGAAAACAGACCTAAAAAAATTCTGTATCATCCACTACTCACTACTCATGTGAATTAGCTTAATATTGTTTTTCTTCCAATATTAGCTAAACTAAGGATCTGATAAATCACGGGGGGTGGAGGGGGAAGAATCTGAAAACCCGTCTAAAGACAAAAGCAGCATGCGTACACGGGCATCTGGAAACATGGAGTGAAGGGCTATGGGAGAAAAGGGAGGTTCCAGAAAGATTGCCCAGAAAAAAAATTACTGAGAAGATAGATTTATCCTAAGTAAGGCATATTATACTAAGTAAGGCATGTTTATCCTATTTACTTTCTGGAAGTAAATTCAGCTATACCGTATGTTATATTTTTTGTAGACTAGTCTGAGTAACCACTCCTATTACTGCTAAGACTGTATAGGAAAAGACATATAAATTCCAAATGTCACACTAGCTTCTAGAACACAAGTACATTTTATGTTAATAAGTCACATAATCCTAGCAAGTATGAAGATACACAGCTATATAACCAAGATTTCAGATAAAATGGCAGAGGTTATAGATTTAAATAGTCTTGGGATTCAATTTATGTTTCACTACTTAATGCTGAGATGTAAAATCAAGTTAATCTGATGTTCGGTTTTAATCATTTTAGCTGTTAAAAGGCTAAAAGTGACTTATCTTTGGCAATATAAAAATGTTATCTTTTTTGTCATCTCTATATTTTCTATGAAAAAAATGAACTACATTAATGTTATGTTTGATCTAGCTGCCCTTTAAAAGTTGAAAAAAGTCTAAAATTAATACTGAAGGTACTAAGTACAGTAAGTTCATTTCCTATCATGAACCGTTTGTGAGACAAGCTTGCAGAATAAGATGCTTCATTATGACAAACTAGTTTGTGAGTATGTTCTACTATGTGCCATGCAAGTAATCACAATAGATATTATATAAACAAGAATCATCAAATTAACATTCAGCGTCTATTTGAGTAGTTCTGCCCAATGTCTTTTGGATTTTGTTTAGGGGTACTTGGGCCAAACCCCCCACGATGCTCAGGGACTCCTCCTGGCTCTGTGTTCCAGGGAAACCTCTGGTGGGCTTGGAGAACCACGGGCAGTGTTAGGTATTCAAATCAGAGACAGCATGATACAAGGCAAGCGCCCTGAGCCTTGTACTGTCTCTGGACTCTAATTTTAATTTAGCAAAAGGAACAAGTTCAGAATCATGATTATCTTTAATTTCATGTCTTTTTCTGTCTCTTAAGGTTTCTTAACTTCCATGTCCTTGATATTACAGACAGTAATGTTGCTGATTCTGCATATATTTGGTCTGCTATTTCTTCCAGACTGGATTCAGGATTGGGGTTTAAATATAATAGAAATTGGGGCTGAAGCGATAGCCCAGTGGGTAGGGCTTTTGCCTTGCACCGGCCGGCCATTGCCGGCCGGGTTCGATCCCCGGCATCCCATATGGTCCTCCGAGCACCACCAGGAGTAATTCCTGAGTGCAGAGCCAGGAGTAACCCCTGAGCATCACCGGGTGTGACCCAAAAAGCAATAAATATATAATAATAATAATAATAATAATAATAATAATAATAATAATAATAGAAATGATGCTGTATTCTTTCGAATACATCTCACCAGGTTGCAAAAGTATCTGAATTACCCTATTCCTGTTCATTAAGATGAAGATCACACATTAAGATCACA
Source organism: Cryptotis parvus (assembly GCA_021461705.1). Lineage (NCBI taxonomy): Eukaryota > Metazoa > Chordata > Mammalia > Eulipotyphla > Soricidae > Cryptotis > Cryptotis parvus. Next base: position 17,114 of record JAJIBD010003020.1, read on the forward strand.
CTTTTTAACTGAAAAGTTACTTTTTACCATTTTTTGGTGGGGAAGTACTTTGACAGTAGGTAAAAACCGGTTCTTCACAAAGCTTTATTTATATCAGCATGAACTCACAGTTCTATATTTTATTTAATGTATTTAATCCATAACCATTATTATTTATTTTGCTGTCAAAACTATCCAGATTTGGCGAAAGAAATGCTCCTTCAAGCTTGGTTCTAAGGTTTTCTGACAAGTTCTCATTATTCTTTGGCATATATCCTTACTTTCTTGCATAACAAGATGTTCTTGTACTCTTCCTGCCTTAGCCCTGGAATCAGTCATTTTCCCCAATAAACATGGTTTCTTTTTTGGAAAGCAGTATGTAGAGATCAAATTCTGGACACGAGGCATTGTAGTGATATGAGGGCTTTGCTAGTTCCAAGATCTGATAGTGGATCAGAGCTGAATTTAAGCAAACATATACATACTTATAACCATACAGCTATCCATCCTTCAACACACGCACACACACACACACTTGTCTTGTCACTTGTTTCCCGTTGTTCATCGACTTGCTCGAGCAGGCACCAATAACATCTCCATTCGTTTGGAATTAGGTCCATTATTGTTACCGCTTTTGGCATATCGAATACACCACGGGTAGCTACACACACACACACACACACACACACACACACCACACTTTATTGTGGTGCTGGGGATTCAAGCCAAGGTCTCAAACACATAAGGCAGGCAGGCATACTACTGCTGAGTTTGAAGTCCTATATTTCATTTTTAAATATACTGAAAACCTTTATATATTGAATAGTATTCACACACTAGTATCACTAATTCTCACACAATATCATAGGAATCAATTTTGTTTTCTTAGTTCCAATATTTATATCTTGTTTTTGACTGAAAGGTCTCTAACAGTGAGAAATTTGTAGTGTGAATACTCATTCGATAACCCCCGTACATCATCAATTTTCAGTTGCTAGTGCTGCTTCATCTTTTAGTCTCTTTCTACATGGATGCCATCCTACACAGATGTTGTGTGTGTGTGTGTGTGTTGTTCTTGTTGAATCATACTAGCAGTGCTCAGGAGAAAACCTGCTGGCAAGTACTGTAACTTCTACACCATCTCTCTTGCCCTGCAAAGATTTGCTCTGACTAGCTCCTGATGCGGCTGCTGCAGAAAGTCAAGTAGAACAACGCCTATCCCTCCCATTTCCATCACGAACACTTGAAGTATGCCTCTGTGGTCTGTGCTTATGATCTTTTCCTTTTTCAAAATGACCACTCTGCCCTTCCCTGTTTCCCCCCCACCAATGCCCCATCTCCTTGCTGCCTGTTACTGCCATGATGACCAGGGTGGAGGGGGGTTGCATGCTTGGCTGGGTGCTGTGCTGGTCAAAGATCACAGTCTTCCTTGTGGCCCTGGGATCCCAAAGGGCAGTGCTGAGGAGTCACACTGGACAGCCATACTGGACTTGACCTTCCGCCAGTGCCCTCCCACAGAGTTGCAGTCACAGGTCCGTCTTACAGATTTTCAAGAGATCCTGAATCCTTCCCCAAGTTTCCACAACCAGTTAATCTTCCTATTCCTACCTAACCCTGTATTCCCTAAAATTAAGGGAACATGCAAAAAAGGAAAAGGAACATTTCCTGAGTTATAGGTATTTATTGCAAATGTTCCTAATAAATATTTTTTGAAGAAATGATAGCTTGCCTTCAATTCATGAATGGCCACATCATTTGGTGTGATACCAAGATCAATTTAAGGTCGAAATAGGAAAATTCTGGGGAACAGGTTTTGTTTTGTAAACATATCATAAAACAGATGTTTCTAAGAGAGATATGGAAAGATTAACTCGTGCATAGTACATTACTACAGAGGCTCAAAGTACAGGCTGTGGCATACAGGAGGGTCTGAGTTCAATCTCCAGAACCACACTGCGCCCATTCCCCAACACTTAAAAACAGCCACAGTGACCCTGGCATATCAAGTACAGTGTCAACAGGCTAAGCATGAAATTTCTGGTCAATTAGCCCAGGATTGACACGAGATACTACAGCAGGTAGGGTGCTCGTCTTGCATGTGGCTGACCCGGGTTCAATCCCCAACATCTCATACTGTCCCCAAGCACTGCCAGGAGCAATTTTTAAGAGCAAAGCCAGGAGTAATTTCTGAAAATCACCAGGTGTGGCCCCAAAACTAAAAGTAGAGAGCTGAGTGTGGGAAGTAGGAAAACTTTTCAATATCTGCATTGCAAAAGAAGAGAGAGAGAGAGAGAGAGAGAGAGAGAGGAGAGAGAGAGAGAGAGAGAGACCATCAATGGAGGCAGGTTTGTGGGGGTGGGAGGGAAACTGGTACTGGGAAATATACACTGGTGGAAGAATGGTTGTTGGAATACTGCATGACAGAAACCCAATCATGAATAGCTTTATAATGGTCTATCTCATGGTGATTCAATAAAAACTTAATTAAAAAAAAAACAAACAACAAAGTACAGGCTGAACAATACCTTAATGGCGATATAAAGACAGGCAAGAGCAAAATGAAGAATCCTGGACTTGGGACTCCAAAGTTACAATAAGCTAATTAAAAGCATAGATTGTGTAACCAGATAGCTTGGTTTGCCATTACAAAACTGTTTAGGATAATCAATCTGCTGCGCTCTCGCCCCTCCCTCTATCTATTCTGTTTTTATCTATCTATCTATCTATCTATCTATCTATCTATCTATCTATCTATCTATCTATCTATCTATCTATCTATCTATCCATCCATCCATCCATCCATCCATCCATCCATCCATCCATCCATCCATCCATCCATCCATCCATCCATCCATCCATCCATCCATCCATCCATCCATCCATCCATCCATCCATCCATCCATCCATCCATCCATCCATCCATCCACCCACCCACCCACCCACCCACCCACCCACCCATCCATCCATCCATCCATCCATCCATCCATCCATCCATCCATCTTCTTAAGTAAAATCTGTTAGTGTTCAGGGAACCCCAGAGGGTGCCCAGGACTAAACCCAGGTCTGCGGAATGTGGTGCAAGCACCTTTAAGGTTATATGACCTCTCTGGCCCCTGAGTAATACAGTTTCACTGGAAACATTTCAGAGAAACGTGAGGAGAGAGGGGAAGAACAAGTATATAGCTCAGGCCAACATAAAAGTCAATGTCCAGAGTAGAGAATGAGCCGGGCGTGGTGGCACGCACCTGTAGTCCCAGCTACTCAGGAGGCTGAGGCCAGAGGATCGCTTGAGTCCAGGAGTTCTGGGCTGTAGCGCACTATGCCCATCGGGTGTCCGCACTAAGTTCGGCATCAATATGGTGGCCCTAGGAGGCGGAGGACCACCAGGTTGCCTAAGGAGGGGTGAACCGCCCAGGTCGGAAATGGAGCAGGTCAAAACTTCCGTGCAGATCAGAGTAGACAAAGAGTCTCACAAAGGAGCCCATAGTTAGTAATTTTATTTTATTATAACAAAACAAACTTTATAATCTCTTATATGGAAAACATTTCAGCTAAAATGGGATATGTGTGGAGACAGAAAGATGGATCCTGTGGTGGATGCAGCACGTGACAGGCAGGTCTAAGGCCTGGAGTTTGATTCCCTGCACCGCACAGCAAGGTGTGCCCTGGGAGCTGGTCCCTAAGCACGCTAGGAGTGACCCCTACATTATCAACATACTAAACAACCTGGATATTTTTAGAAGGCTTTTATACCTCTCTCTTACAAATCCAATTCACTTCAGTGACAACCGCTACTTCAGAATTACTAAAATAATTTGTGAAACACACTGCTGGATCTGAAACAATGGGAGGCGAAGTTGATAGGGACACTTTTTAATCCCAAGAAAAATCCTCTTTAAATGTTGCTTAGAAAAGAATAAGTAAATTGGTGTTAGGAAATGTGCACTGGTGGAGGGAAGGGTGTTGAACACTGCATGACCGAAACCCAACTCATGAACAGCTTTGTAACTGTCTATCTCAAGTGATATAATTAAAAATAAATAAAAAGGAAAACAAAAAAAATACAGATTTACAAGAATAAGTAATCTGAGCTTATGTAAACTATTATTTTTAAAATAACCCTTTATACAATATAGAAATGGGTTATGTCATAGTCTTTTGCAAAAAAAAATCTACAGCGAATCTTTTTTTTTTTCTTTGAATACTCTTTTCCTTCTTTGTTTACTTCTTTATGTTTTGCTTCTTTAAAAAATGTTCTTTTTCCAATTACAGGGAGGAAATAAAAAGAAATGCAACTCTTTTATGTAAAGTAAATCCATCTGGATGTTTGCTACGTCCCATACTATAAACCTGTGATCCCCAACCAGAATGAGTTATAGCAAAGCTGCAGGCAAAATTGTCTCCATATACCACAATCCATTATCCCTGTCAAGTTAATGTTCCATGTTGAGCCATATGGCACGAGTACACATTCAACAAAGGAAATTCCTTAAACTTGTTATAATCAGCACTTGCAGTCATCCAAAAAACTGACATAAACAGCTTTATTGTGTTTAGTGCATTTCAGTTAATATCCATGACAAAACAGGAAAAGCACAGGGAGAGGAGGAGGAATGTGGGATCAGTTATTAAAAAAAAGTACTATTTTATAATCAGCCCCCCAGCAAATGATTTTCAATTACAGTATGCTGCTGCTTCTTATATCCACTGGGTCACATTTAAGGAAAAGAAGTGTCAAATGATACCAGTTTTCTGTGGTCTGGACAAATCTAAATCTTAGTCTTAAAAAAGACTATCTAATTTGTGTAAAGCAGTTCTAGCAAAATAAAGATTTGAACTTTGTTTTCTTTCCATAGACTAATATTTGCTAAAGTCCATACTACTTCATTTAAAAAAGAATTTAAGTAAAATACCTTTATATGTGTTAAGTGTAGGTCACCGATGAATCGAGGATTCCCAGGAGCCTTTGGTACCTGGCACAGCCTAACATATCAAACTCTAGTCAAGGTACAAGTAGAGCAGAACTTCATTTCAGTCCCCGCGGTGACAACAATAATAAAACGCTGAGAAAACACACTATCAAATACTGAACTCAGCATCAATTTCTGTTAATTACAGTCTTGTCAGCAACGTGATTATTCAAACAACTCATGCAAATGTTAATGAGGTCTTATTTGCATATTTATTTTTTCCTTTGTTGAAATGTCATTGATTATTACATTCTACTATGATGAATGTGGCTGATGATGTGCTCTGATATGTAATTAGTCATTAGGTGGAATGAATAGATCAATTATGGAAAAGGACTAAGATTAAGAAATATCAAACAAGACCGCCCAATATAACTATAGAATCCTTTTAAAAAAAGGAACCTAATAAATAATTTCTTGACATTTAAACTGCAACATCAGTAGTTTCCAATAAATAAACCACTACTTTCGTGAGTTAAATGAAGGCTTAAAAATACATCAGCACTTTGATAATTCAATTATCATCATAAAAACACTATTAAAAAAGCAAACCACCTTAAGTGACATGTCAGAACAAGCAAAAGCAAAAAGAACAAAGTTTGTTTTAGACTTACACAGATTAGAAATATATAACGTGTCTTTTATTTAAGAGGATGATGAGGATGATGAGGTGGAAACTTTTGGTCCAAAAAAAGATAATAACAACATCCTAGTGAGAAGAGGGTAGGAGCCTAATAAATGACTACCTTACTAAAATCAAGGTGAGCAAAAACAACTCTTTTAATCCTGATTTGTTTGTAGAGGAAAAGAATCATTTTAGCCTTTGAAACTGTTTGCTGTAACTATCTAGCCAGCACTTGCTATTCACAGATGAAAAAAAAAAAAAAAAACCAACCAACCCCACATTACTGCAGACCAGATGGGAACATTCCACATGACCAAACCAATCAATCACCTCGGTGGGGCGCAGGTGCAACACAGCCGTGTAGCAAGACACCATTTCACAGTCTATCGGGCACAAACACATGGCCACCAATCAATGGCACCCCGAGGACCTCAGAGGGGGCAGGCTCTCTGGAGTCTTACTGGTCCATGCCTGATGACTTCATAATCACACATCATTTCATTCACTAGAGGATACAAACTAGCATTCTAATAACCTTCTACTGAAAATGGTCATGTTGTGCATATTAATACAGTGCTATTTGGAGTGAAGCAACTGACGAGGAAGGCAGGCAAATCTGAAACAACCTGAAGCTAGAAGCTTGTTCCTATTTGAAGATGGCTGTTCTGTTCAGACTGAGATCAATGGCAAATGATTCAGTCTGCCACAAAGTTGGCATGCAAGGCTCACATCTTATACGAAGCAATTACTAAACAATAGCATACTTGAATGGTATGAAAGGACAAAGGAGGATAGAATTAAAAGGGTAGTTGGTAATGTTTCTGAAAAACAAAAATGTTCTATATCTTTCTAAAATAACTTGCAACTGAACTGCAAACAAAAAATCAGAGAGCCATGAATTGAATATAAACATATTAAAGCAGAGGAAGGCTCTGCTTTCCTGGCATTTCCCTGTGCTTGAAGGGTGACTGTACCGTGCGTAATTATAGAAGATAAAGGAACACTTTCTAATAACAGTGCCATAATTCCACTAAAGCAAAGCGCCATGTTTAGGTTAACATTCACAGAACTGCTGAGTTTCTTTATAGAAAGGCTGCTGGGAGGGAGATCCTGACTAACAGTATTTTGAATTACTGATTACCATAACCTGTATAAATATGATCTAATTAAGCAGACACAGGAAAATATATGCCATCTAAAAAAAAAGCAATCGTTGGTGAAATAAGATCAACATACTTCTATTTTTACACACCAGATTTCTTTGATAATTCAGAGGACAGTTTGGAACCTTGCAGTGCCATCCCATTAGGGACATCAATCACCAAAGGCAGGGGTCACGTGGAAACAGGGCAAGACATGTAGCGGAGTCTAGTTTGACCTTTTGGCAACCCTGAAAGTTGGCTTGGTGATTAATTTCTGATGCTAACAGACTTGTCATTGCATCTCACATAAAGACTAGATCCTCCAGTAACGCATACTTCTTGGAAACTACAACTTTAACTGGAATCATGTAAAGAGAAAACAGTTCCTCTAATACTGTTGTTCTGTTCAGAGACAGTCGGGTTCTTTTTTCAGTCGCCTGTATCATAAAATAAAACTGAATGAAATGACATTATTCAAGACTGCTCTACAAAGATTTAATTATTTCAGATTTAGATTCAGTATATGTGCTTATTTCAGATGTGATTTTATTTTAATCAATAGTCTAAGAAAAAGAATACATTCCACATGATGTATCTACCATAACAGTCTCTTAGGGGAAATACATCCATTTATTAGTCAAATATTCAGAATTCAGGTTTCAAGTAGTGAGTAGACTTTATCAGAACTGGGAACAGCAATGACTTCAACTTTTGGAGTGAATCAGATCAGAGAGGACCTTGATGTTTCTCCTCATTTACGATCACTTTCCAGTCTCACATATCTTCATCTAGAGGCTCTAACAATGGTTTTCAGAGTGTCACACACAGAAGAATGAACACACATTAGGTGTTCCAGTTCAAAAAGTCTAGCAAAGCTCATAATCAAGTGTGTGCATGGTTATAGTATAGAAGTGGTCATGTAATGGATGATACACAGTGCCATTTATGAAAACACAAAAACAACCATTTGTTTTATAAAAGTATGCATAAAAAGTATCAATATTCAAGTTTGTTTGCTTATGTTCCAAATAAAATACTAAAAATTATATAATATTACCACCGCTTTCCCTAAATCACAGCTAAAATTTTTAAAAAGCATTAAACTTCTCAAAAAACTAAGCTTATTATTTTCTTGTTTTTTCTTTTCCCTTGGGGTTTTGGGCCACACCCTGAGGTACTTGGGCTTACCCATGATTCTATGCTCAAAAAATCGCTCCTGATGGGCTTAGGAATCAGATAAGGGTGCTGGGGAACAAAACCCAGGTCTGACGTGTGCAAGGTAAGTGCCCTCCCAGCTGTACTATTTCTGACCCCTTCATTCAACATTTTAAAGAGATTCAAATAGAGGTGAACGACTTTTCCTGCAAAGTTAAAGTTACAGATGATACGGATTACACCATTCTGAAGAGAGGAACCCCGGTGATAAAAGTTGTGATGGAATCAAGAAATCATGCAAGGCTGAACAGCATTCAAAACGATTACGCCAGGCACATTTTTGGTGACCACGGAACACATGTTTTCCCATTCTTGATTTTCTAAGTCCAACTTAAGTTTGAAAGTTTCACCCAAAGTACAATAATTATTTTATTTAAAAGGCATCTAACAAAAAATGTTTTCAAGCAAAGAATTTCAACTTTCACTTTCAAGCTACCATGTATACACAAAAAGTATTTAAAGGCAACATACAGAAAAATAAACGAACCCTAAGAAGTCAAAATATGGTTTAAATGCCAGTGTACAACTTATAATTTGTGACTTCTGCTCTAGATCACAGGATTCAACCCTTAATTTCTTCATTTGAAAAAGATAAATTGTAATACAGACATCTTAAGGGTTGTTGCACTAGCCTATGTAATATAGCACATTTATATTATTTATATTAGCAACATGCCTAACCCACAAGTAATTTTTTGTTACTTAACACTAATATTAATAAAGAAACCAAACATAGTAGGGGAACTGTTGTTCCCCTTCTAATGGCCAAAAGCAACGAAACCTGAGAACTGGTTTACTGAACTGAGCTTACCATTGTGGGCTGGAGGGGAGATGGACCGGTGAGGGTGGAGCGGACTACCCCAAGATAATAGCGGAGGTGTGATGCTGGAACATTATATTCATGAAACCCTAACATTAACAATATCATAAATCATGGTGCCTCAAAGAAAAATAAATTTAGGTATCAAAATACAAATTTGAAACTATCCAAATCAGAAGAAAATTTTTTTTAAATTTGTAATTGAATCACTGAGATACAGTTACAAAATTGTTCATGTTTTTTCATACAGTGTTCCAACACCCATTCCTCCCTTCACCAGCGTACATTTCCCAACACCCCAGTTCCACCCATAACCCAAAAGCTTTTCTCCTCAATCTCAGTTTACAAACAGTATAGATCCTATGTTGTTTTAAAAGAAGAAAAGTAAAGGTTTTTACAGAAACAACTAACACAGAAACAAATAACGCCCTCAACTGGCTGTTCTGATAATTCATCTTAGACAACCCAACTTTAAAACCCTATCATGTAACTATATCACACAGTGATTCAATAAAATAAAATAAAATAATAAAATAAAATAAATCAAATCCTACCATGGGGCAAGAGCAATAGCACAGCAGGTAGAGCCTGCATGCGGCTGACCTGGGTTCTATCCCTGGCACCCAACATGGTTCCCTGGAACACTTGCAAGAGTGATCCCTGAGCTCAGAGCCAGTAGTAAGCTCAAAGCACTGCTGGGTGTGGTCCAAAGAACAAAACCAAACAAAAGAGCCTTACTTACCAAATACAGGTTTCTGCTTCAATACACAAAGATTTTTACTTTTTTCCCTCTGGAGTTAATTATGCAAAGTTAAAAAACCAAGTTGGTCATTTGCACACAATTTACAGATGTTTATTTTCTAGAATATACACAGGAGCCCAAGTGGGCGGTAAGAAACTCTGCTCATTGTAAACTAGATACTAAACCAGGCTGATTTTAAGGTGACATTATCTGGACACTTGCTATTATGGTTTAATATTCACCCAAAGTAGAATGGTTATTCATCTCTCAAAGACATTTTACCTTCAAGAGGTGACTATAAGAAGTCTTTTGTAAACTAATCCAAAGAAAGTTATTAAAAGCCTTGAAAATATTTTTAATCAGCTCTATTTCCTTTTCTAGCATAGATGTACAAGAAGATACCACATAGCCCCCAAACTTACCTATCTGTTGTGGCCCTTTCACAGCAGGTGGGTTTGCACTGGAGGCAAAAAGGAGGGGAATTAAGAGAAGGAAAATGACGAAACTAGTAAATCAGAGTATCTGGATTTGAACCACTTAAATACCAAATAAACATTACTTTCTAATAAATTACTAGTAAATTAATATATTTACCAGTAAATTTTCTAAGGCTGTTTCATCTGTAATATTGAAGAACTGGGAAACAGGACATGAATATTTAATAAATGTCTTCTGAAAGTGTTGGGCACTAGTACTAAACACAGATACATACTTTCACCACAGCCACAAGGCATTAATCATTTATCCATTTCACAGATGAAACTGCTGAATCTCGAAAGCCTGGAACATCCTTCAGTGGCAGAGCCTGGGCCTTGCGTGTGAGAGGCCCTGGGTTCATTCCCTGTCTGCTCCTCTACCCCTAAGTACTAATTCTTGAATATACATTTCTCGAAGAAACTATATAAAGATGAGATCAGTAAACATGTGAAATGATACTTAACATCATTTGGGAAATGAAAGCCAAAACCTGAATGATATTTTCTTATACCCAATACAATAATTAAAAAAGTCAAACAATGGCCAAGGTGTGAGGAGACTGAAACCTTCACAAACTGCTGAGACATAACATGCTTTATAGCCCTACTTAGGAACCTAGCCCTGAAGTTCCTCAAATGCTTGAAAGCAGAATAACCAAGTTCCAAGAAAATGAAAAATAGGTACATTAAAATTGTAACAAAATTATTAATAATAGCTATGGGGAATGTAATTCCAAATCTCAATGGTTAAAATCAGGCATATCCAAACAACAGTGTATTAACAAAATACTACATACTGATATTATCACCTGAAAATATTAAGTGGAAAATATACCCAGTCATTGTTTTGCCCTGAGCATAGGGCAAAACAGTCAAATAGAAGAGAATCAGCCTCCCAAGGTTAGGCTGACTAAATAAGCTGAGGCACGCTGTCTGGGACACACTATGGTTCCCTAACGGAATGAGTCAACCTTTTCCCTTTTCCCTGCAGAAACAACAGAAGTTAAAGATGATCTTGACTTTAGCCAGACAGTTTGAAAGAATAACCTGATCCTTGCCATCGTGTTATTTAGCAGAGAGGGAATATCCCTACGTGTTTATGAATACCCACCCGTATTCATATGAAAAAGTCAAATTAGACACTATTCCCAAAAACACGACCAGGGTTGAGGACAGCTAATTAGGGCACATGTCTCTGCACTACAGGGTCTAGGTTCAATTTCCAGCATCAAAATCACTAAGAACAAAACCACCACCAACAAAAAGGCAGGAGTTTTTACACCAATTAATTTATCACCACATCAACTGTGAAGAACTGAGTGTCCTCTCCCTGTAGGACACTTGCATATCTAGAAGAGTCTGTATTTATTCTGACACTTTCACCAGAGGCGAAGAGTGAACTGTCAACTAAAGTAACAATGAATCATTATAGCCTCCACTCACTCATTTCTTCGGCACTTCACAAGTACTTCTCAACCTGGGTTAAGGTTGTGCTTTCCTTCTATCAGCAAGGGAATATTGGAGCCCCAGATCTAAAGAAATTAAGATTTATATGAACGAGTCTGGCATTTATGTGATTATGTTACTCTCCCCATAACTGGTTGCTTTTCCTTTGTGATCTGTGAATGATCAAAAATGAACAGTGAAAACGTTCCATATTTTACATCTTTGTGGCCTCAATTTGGAAGAATTTCTTATGCGTTACAGGTACGTCCTGAAATCGATAATAAAGAGTAAATAATAAAAAAATGACTATATTGCTTTGCCTCCATGAGAAAGAACCCTTTCCATACCCTGACTGACCCAAGCCGCAACACAAAGCAGGCCGCCACTCTGGGTCGACAACGGAGCTTGCTGATCTATAGCTATTCCTGCTGCCACATCAGAAGAAACCTCCACTACGCATCGGTAAATAGACAGCTTAGAGATTTCTCTGTGACCTTTCTGGACCCTCCAGGGGACTAGATGGTGACAATGAAGCAAAATCAGTACCTCAGTTAGGGCACATTAATGAAAGCAAAAGATAGGCTGGAACTGAGCAGCCCAAAGCCAGTTTTAGCAGAGAAACATATCTAACTTCAAGCAACTAAGTTTTTTTTCAATGTGTAATTTAAGGGTAGAAATTAGTTTGCTTTTTGTTTCTTAAGAGCAATGACTGCTAAACAGGAGGTAGAGAGAACATATCAGAAAGGTTTTGAGAGTAAAATTCAAAATAGTATTTTAATATACCTAAAAAACATATCCAAATTTGGTTTGGAAAGAACCAAATTCTTCCTATGTTATAAAGATAACATTAGCAGATACTTCTAAGACAATACTGCATTAAATACCAACAATAATATTGTCAAGGTCTCAATTTTGAAAGTGGGAATATTCATACATAAAATCTAAGTATGATAAACCTAAATTTTGTAAGATATATAGTACTTGAAATCAATAGCTTTTAAATATATTTAGGTTTGTGTAAAGAAAAAGCTTCTATTTACTATACTACAAACATAAAGCTTTCAGAAAAAGCATATATGATCTTTTAAAACTAAACAAACAGCAACAAATTCGAGTACAGCCTATGCTGTACCTGTGCAAAACAAGCTTATTCAGTACCATAGGCAGCACTAAAAAGGAAAACTACTTCCCAGAAATCAGCTGAACTTAAAGACAAAAATGAAGTAAGCTAGAAAGAGCTAAGTGCATACTCTACTTACAGGGTGCCCAGGGTTTGATCCCCACCACCCATGGTTTCTAAAAAGTAAGAACAAGTCCCTAAAATACTGCTGGTTGTAGCTCAAATTAAAAATAAAACAAAAATTGTAATAAAGAGGGCAGGCTAGCAGTATAGAGCCTTCATTTGATTCAACCCTTAAAAACACATGGGTGCATTTGATGCGCACACACACACGCACACACACATACACTTTAAGATAGGTTAGGTACCTATCTTAAAGAGCTTAATGTATATTAACTCTAGGATTATTTTATAATTTCTCATTCACCTGTAAATTTTCTCAGAGTAAGGAGTAAAATTCTAATCACATAATTTGTGGCTCAAGTTAACTAAGTTACAAATTATTGCAGAAGTGGGTTATTAATTACTAAGGCTTATTACTTATGAAGGCTTACTAGCAGATTCAACAAAATATTAAGAACAATATAAAGTCCTTAATTCGTTTTATTTTCCATTATACCCTTATTAGGGAATGCAGATCAAGTAAATTCTGATTACATTAAGTACTATCCTTAGGTTTTTATGCACACAAAAGACCCAGATATAATTTCCACAGAGAACCAGTCCGGTAATGCAGCCAGATCTTTGAGTAGAACTGAAACTGGGCATGCGAGAATAATCAAGTGATTACTGGCCACAGAAGAATCTGTACCATTCAGTGCCCATTACACTTTCCTACTCAGTTGGTGCTTTCTTCTTTCTGATGTGATGACGTTAGTCAAAATGAGGAAGAAGTGGACATAATTTAGGATGATGTGGCCAATCTAAGGGAAAAAGTAATCATCTAAGAGGTTCAGGACACTGGTGCAGGTTAGTGCAAAGATACAAGGTTAGCAGTGGGAGGTCCACACAATGGGATTCCTGGAATACAGTAACTTGTGTGTTTTTTTTTTCATTTCTGTTTCACTTAACATAATGACCTTGGGTTTATGCATGTTACTGCATATTTCAAATTCTTTCCTTGTTATGTTTGGGTAATATTCATTATAAATGATATGGTTATGTATCTTTTAACAGGGATTTGATAAATGAAAGATGACACATGAAACAATGTTCCTAGTAGGCTACACTGTATAGCTCTTAGGTATACAGTAGGTTATACCAATAGATTTCTGTAAGTATACAATACAATGCTCATGTAATGGCATAATCAGTTCGTGACACATGTCAGAATGTGTCCTTGTCATTAAGCATCACATGATTGTATGCCATATTTAATTAACTCATCCATCAGGAAACACCTGAATCAGTTCACCCTTCTGGGTAGGTTATTGTAAATAAGCTACTGTGAATATAGCTGTGTACATGTCTGAGAGCCTGCTTTCAATAGTCTGTTTAAGTTTGTATTTTACTCTATGTAATTTAAACATCGATTTGATTTATTCTGTTGGATGGGTATTGGAGCCCTACCTGGCTGTGCTGAGGGCTTACTCATGAGCTTGAGCTTGGAGTCACCCCTTGCAAGGCACAGGGGGCCATTTGTGGTTCCAGGAATCTAATGCAGGTTTGCGTTGTGCAAGGCAACTGTCCTGCCAATTGTACCATCTCTCTGGCTCTGACTTAGGATAATTTTAACTTATGTAGTCAACTAAATGCAAATGGAAGGTACAGTTTTTTTCAGTCTGTGAATTCTGTAGGTAGTTGCAGCTTTTGTGTTGATTTAGTCTCAGCAATCCTATCCAATATTATGCAGTACAGACTGTCAATGTGTAAGTTAGTGATACTGGAGAGATCAAAGTAATGTTCTAATGGAATGCCCCCGAAGTCCTAGACTCTTTTCAAAATCTAGACCTTAGATAAGATTTCTTCAAGAGTGAATAAGCACTGTATTTTACATGGAATCTCTTTCAGAATCTGGTTCACTTGAAATCATGCCTGATTTCAGGAATGCTCATATTTTCCACAAAACTTTTTAAAAACCCTTAAAAATATACATTATTTGGTTAAGAATTTCAGTTGTATCACTTGTTCTTCCCATCGTTTACCCATTTGCAGGCACCAGTAACATCTCCATATGTCCTGTTGAAAGCAAGTGTAGCCAAGGGCGCATCTGCTCGCTCCAGGAACATGAAGAGCCTCAAACCATTCCTTCAGGTCATGGGAACGAGGTCTATAATTGTTAGTGGTTTTTGGCATATCAAATGCAACACAAGTATCTTGCCATGCTCTGCCGTGTTGGTGGTACAGTCTCAGTAGTAGGCTCTCATCTCGTGCAGAAGCTGAGGTTAAAACCCTCCACGACATTGAAGCTAAAAACATCTTCAAAGGTGAAACATCATTAACAAAGCAACTAGAAGAAAATATAAACATATGGGAATGCATGAAACTGAAGAGCTTCTGCACCTCGAAAGAAACAGTGACCAAGATAGAAAGACTGTCCACAGAATGGGACATCTGATAAGGGGTTAATATCCAGGATATATCAGGCACTGGTACAGCTATATAAGAAAAAAAACAGCCAACCCCATTAGAAAATGGGGAGACGAGATGAACAGAAATTTGACAAGGAAGAAATTCAAATGGCCAAAAGGCATATGAAAAAATGCTCATCATCACTAATCATCAGAGAGATGCTTCCGGTTTTGTTTCTGCTGTGCGTTTTTGCTTCCCTTGGGTATATTCCCAGGAAGGGTATGGCTGGGTCAAAAGGGAGCTCAATTTGATATCACCTCACAATGAGATATCAACTCACAACACAGAGACTGGCCCATATCCAAAAGGGTAAAAGCAACAAGTGCTGGCGTGGATGCGGGAAAAGGGGACTCTCATACATTGTTGGTGGGAATGTCGACTTGTACAACCTTTCTGGAAAACAATATGGACATTCCTCCAAAGACTAGAAATTGAGCTCCTCTTTGACCCAGCCATACCACTCCTGGGAATATACCCTGGGAAGCCAAAAACACACAGCGGAAACACAATCCGCACTTTTATTTTCATAGCAGCACTATTCACAATAGCCAGAACCTGGAAACAACCAGTATGCCCGAGAACTGATGACTGGATAAAGAAACCGTGGTACATCTATACAATGGAATACTATGCAGCTGTCAGGAAAAATGAAGTTATGAAATTTGCCTATAAATGGATGGACATGGAAAGAATCATGTTGAGTGAAATTAGTCAGAAGGAAAGAGAGAGACATAGAATGACTGCATTTATTTGCATGACATAAATATACCAGGTGATCTTACCAAAAGTGGAAATTACCACAAGCGGGTGGGAGTCAGATGTTAGGTAAGATAGAGAAGGGAACATGTGTGAATAAATGCCAAAACGTCTGATACCAACATAGAACTGAGCATTAAATACAGGCAAAAAAAATGCAAATGATGGCTTCTAAGTGTATGTAGTGCAACCCACAATGTGTAGGAAAAGGAAGAGAGAGAGAGGGAGAGAGAGAGAGGAGATAAAGAACCTGCCATTTAGGCAGGCCATGGGAGGGGGAGGGAATTGGGGACATGGGTGGTGGGAGATGGGCACTGGTGGAGGGCGGGTGCTGGAGCACTGTGTGACGAAACCTCCAAACGTGAACAACGTTGTAACTGTATATCTCACGGTGGTATAATAAAATGTTTAAAAAAAATATAAAAAAAGAATTTAGATTCATATAAAGAAAAACTTGACGTCCCTGTAACTGAATTAGTAGTAGATTCTACTTTGGAAACAGACTCTGCTATTCCTTTTTGTCACTTAATACTTTCAGTAGCCATTTTGCTTCCTGTGAAAAAGCCTTGGGAATACTGGCTCATCTTGTGACATTAATTACAAGGCACTCTGTCATCTAAGCGGCAGCAAATTTTTTAATGTCCTAAGCTAAATTTCCAAATTCAGCAAAATACTGTCTTGGTAAAATCTAATTTTTTTAAAAAATACCATAATAAAGTATGGTATTTTAAAATACTATACTATACTATACTATACTATACTATACTATACTATACTATACTATACTATACTATACTATACTATACTATACTATACTATACTATACTATACTATACTATACTATACTATACTATACTATACTATACTATACTATACTATACACTAATAGCATAATGAAGTATGAATTACTCCTGGCGGTGCTTGGGGAACCATATGGGATGCCAGGGATTGAACCCGTCGGTCGCATGCAGAGGCAAATGCCCTCCCCGCTGGACTATCGCTCCGGCCCCTACTGAGGAATTATTATGGCGGTGATTGGGGGATCCGCATGCCAGAGCCTGGCAAGCTACTCATGTCGTATTTGATATGCCAAAACCCAGTAACAATTATAGACCTCATTCCCATGACCTGATGGAATGGTTTGAGGTTCTTCATGTTCCTGGAGTGAGGAGATGCTCTTGGCTACACTAGCATACAACAGGATATATGGAGATGTTACGGGGGCCCACTCGAAGCAAATCGATGATCAATGGGAAGACAAGTAATACAAGTGAAGGAAATGTAACTGTCTTCTGCAACATCCCCAAACTGGGGATGGTGCAGAAGATCCGTCCTTTCCATCAGTCTGATCCACTACACGAAGATGGAACAATCATCTGGCCAAGGGAAAGTCCAACAGACTGCTCTGACTTCTCGAGTATGACTGCACAACTGGACAGGCAAGTGCACAGGGTCCCAATCAATCCACCAGTCCCATGCAATGGCTACAGCTGCTATAGCTGTAATTATTACAATATTTTAGCGCTCTCTCTCTCTCTCTCTAAGAAAATGACAAATTTCTTAGAGAAATTTGAGAATTCAGAGGGCTGCAAAGTACAAGTTAGAAGTCAGGCAAAAATATGTTAGAAGCAGATTTAGATTTATAATGGGATCTCAGAAAATCGCAAGATTCGGCATCAAAATAAAATTCATTACTGAAAAATGATGCTCTATGCCCTATATCAAAGGCACATGTATTCTTTCACTTAAGGAGTTCCTTTCTCAGGGGTTGGAGGTCAAACAGGGTCAGTTTGATCCCCAGTACCACATGTGGTCCCTAGAGCACTCCAGGAGTCACTTCAGAGCACAGAACCTGGCACTGATGACACCAATCTCTGCCTTCCCTTTTCACCCCAAGAAGTCTCCTTAAAGTCAAGTTTCTTAGGTATCCTACACTTGAGATGGAAATCTCTAATAAAAAATATGAAATTTTTTTAAAGTCCCTTTTAAGATCAATTGCTTCATTAAAATTGACAAACCACAAGAAACAAATTTTTTTTGTCGTAGGTCTTTGGAGTTTTGTTGTTGTTTTGTTTGGGTGGTGCTTAGGTTACTTCTGGATCTGTGCTAAGGAATCACTCTTGGTGGACTCAAGGGACCAGATGGGGATCCAGGGCCTGAATCAGGTCGGCTGCATGAAAGGAAAGTGCCCTTCCCACTGTACTTTCCGGCCCTCACATAAATTTTAATTCTGACTTTAAATTTAACTAGAAAGAAATGTAGATTTTGGTGATGGTAGCTTTCATTAATACTTTTTAAAAATTCCTTCACTGTTGTGAAATAAACCTTTATTGCCTTATGATCGTTAATTACTTTAGTATTAAAGTACTTCTATTTCTTCACCTATGCAACCTCACTTCAGCGATTTAAACTTTCTTTCCAAGCATCATTTAAAACTGCCATTTTCAGTCAGTCTCTTCTTAATTTATACAACAATTTAACAAAACTATTCTCTGGAACTATTTACTTGGAATTCTCCCAAATAACTATTTTATGTAGAGAGAACAGATCCCTTCAAAATTATGAGGTATTCTTTCCCCTCAGTTTATAAACATATCCTCTAATTTATGAGTCCTGCCTCTAAGAGACTTAGTTTATGAGCAGTTGTAAGACACACACGGATTATTTTGAAAGGTGCACTCCAAATTTAAGTTCACTTAATGGACATATACCAAAGGTCCTAATTCAAAATGATAGTGTGGTTGTATTTGAAGATGAGAAATTATGACAGCATTTAACATTGTGGGTTTTAAAATTTCCTTATTTTTATAATAACTGTGGTGTTTAGGAGTTGTTCCTGTTTAGTGTTCATGTATTGGGTTTGAACGCCCTGTTTGGCTAGGGCTTTGATGACCACTTTGGTCTCCACAGAATCAAAGGCTTTCTTTAAATCAGTGAATGTTAGACAGAATGGCATCTTGAACTCCCTACAAAACTCAATGAGCTTGGTTACCATGTGGATATGATTGATTGTGCTGAATCCTTTTGGAAGCCAGCTTGCTCGCATGGTTGTCCTTCATCTAATGTTCTGCCAATCCTATTCAGGATGACTCGAGTGAATAGCTTGTAGATGACGGACAACAGGCAGATGGGGCGATAGTTACCAATGTCGTGAATGTCTCCCCTTCTTGAACAGTAAAATTGACCTGCTGGTTTTCCATTGGAAGGGCCCTTGCATTCAGACAGGTAGCATGTGAAAAGCCACACCAGTGTATTGGTGAGTAATGATGGCAGATTCTTCAGGTGTTTGGGTCTGACTTTGTCTGGGCGGGGTGCTGTTCGACTTCTTTACCAAAGAAATAGCATGTCGGATTTCAGAAGGGAGATTGTTGGGAACAACATATCCATCCTGTAGATCTTGGTATGTGGGCAGGTGGACGTGGCTATCAAAGAGATCCGAGTAGAAGTCATGGATAATCTTCTCATTGCCTTTCTGGAAGATGTGATAGATCCATCAGGACGTCGGAGGACAGTCATCTTGGTCTTATAGTTGGCAAAGGGCAGGCAGGCGTTGCGAATGCTTTCCCGGCTTCTGCTGCATTGGCCAGTATTGCTGCTCTTCTCTCTTTGAGGTCTTTTCTTTATTGCTTCTCTGCACTGCTTTGCGAGCTTGGATGTTAGCTTATGGTTGCCTGAGGCTTGGCCTTGCCATATTGGCGAATGAGCTCGAGAGTTTTTGAAGACAGGCGTCCTTTTTTTTTCTTTCTCTCGACATTCTTTGCACAATCATGGAGGTGCTGATCCAGTCAGTTGTATTCTTCATCGATGTTGTCAATGATGGCATTTTCCCATGTTGCCGCAATGGTGCAAGAGAGTTCCCAGTTGGTGGTCATTCTGGGGAGTTCTCTTCTTAAACTTTGCAGCCCCTTCTACCCATTCCGTGAAGTAGAATTTTGCATGAAGGGAGATGGTGGTCCAATCCTGTTTGGAATTTTGGGACAACAGCGACATGGGTTAGACAAAACTGTAGACTGAGTAAGATGTGGTCAATTTCATTGTGGAACTGTCCACCAGGAGATTCCCATGTCCAACGTTTCGATTCAGCTTTCTGGAACCCTGAGTTCCCATGAATGGTCTTGTGAACATGATGAACTCAGATACTCTCTCACCTTGTTCGTTCCATTCTAGGCCATGGGTCCCGATGTGGAGTTCTTCGGCAGATCTTCTTGGTCCTATCTTGGTATTAAAATCACCGACTATGATCTTCTTTTAATGAACTCCTCCAATTCCATGTAGAATTTCTCAATTCCTTCTTCCTTGTATGTGGATGTTGGTGCATAGACAACGAAGATAGAAATTGCTGGCAGTGGACTACATCTTTTCAAGTGTAATCATCCTATCCAGTTTGTTAGGCATTTAAATGAATCAGCGCTCAAGGCCAGGTTTGAGTTGAAAAGGACACGGACACTACCGACACCAGCTCACCATCCTTCGTGAGCTGTATTATGGATTCACCACCAGGATCTCACCATTCTACAAGGAAGTGATCATTGATGTCAAAAGAGTGGTTCATCAGGTGATACCATTTCACCAAAACTCTTCAGCGCCACCCTCGAGAACATCATGTGACAATGAGAATGGGAAGGAATGGGAGTGAAGATACAGTCGGCAACTACACCACCTCCGCTCGCTGATGACATCATTCTAATTACACCAAATATTAGCCAAGCGGCACAAATGCCAGTTGACATTGATCGAAAATGTGGAAAGATAGGTCTACAGCTGAATCTCAGCAAAACAAAGTTCATGAAAAATGAACTAGTTCCAGAGGCCCCATTCACTCTCAATGGAACAACCATCTCTGAATGCAGCAGTTATGTGTACCTAGGTTGAGAACTCAATATGATGAATGACCTAAAACCTGAGCTGAGCAGGAGGAAGATAGTGGCATGAATTCCTGTAAGAGCATCGAAGAAATCGCTAAAAGGACAAAGAACCTCTGGCTCTGGGCACATCTCTTCACCATTCTCCCTGCTTTAACATATGCCTCAGAGACCTGTGCCCCTACGAAAGCAGGATGAGAATGTTATTCGGTTCTCCCAAGAGGAATTGAAAGAGTTATTTATGCTTGGCAAACAGGAGACAGGCTTGTCTCACACCCCCAGGGATCTGCCCTGTGGTCCCTGGATAGTTGATGGTCTGACAAAGAGAGACTGGGATGAACCTAGAGGCACGGCAGAGCCTGGCAAGCTACTCGTGATGTATTCAATATGCCAAAAACAGTAACAATTATGGACCTCATTCCCAACGAATGGGGCTGTTACTGGCGCCTGCTCAAGCAAATCGATGAACAACTGGAAGACATGTGACATGCTTGGAATATCATGTCTCACTCAAATGAGAGAAGAAATCCAGAGTTCTGACCTCCGTTGACAATTGAGACTCAGGGATGCTGTCTTGTTTGCCAAGGCATCGAAAATCAGATGGGCTGGACATGTAATGTGATTTGGAGATGACCGATGGACTAGAGACATTACCGACTGGATACCACGGGACGTCAAAAGATCACGTGGCCGCCCACCTACAAGATGGTCAGACTTCTTCGTCAAGACCCTGAATGAACCGTTTGAGGCTCTTCGTATTCCTGAAGCATGCAGATGCCACTGGGCCACATTGGCATGTGATAGGGTCAAATGGAAATGTTACTGGCGCCCGCTCGAGCAAATCGACGAATAACGGGATGTCAAGTGATCAGTGTTCATGGGACCACATGGGAACAAGGAACTCCTGTATGCAAAACACATACTCAACCCAATGAGTCATTTCTCTGGCCCTATGACACTGTTTTAAGAGCAATGAGTCTGGAGTAAGAAAAACTCCAGTACCACTTCCCTATTCAAAATGTGAAGGCCAGCTGGCTATTGATTTCTCAAACTTACCTGTAAGGCTGATACTGTGTGTTTAAAATTTAGATAAATAATATGATGAACAGTGGGATCAGAGAGCTAGGGGGTAAGAGGCCTGCCTTTACACAGAGCCAAATCCACTTAAATCCTGCATTTGGCCCCTGAGCACCACAAAGGGTAATTCTTGAGCAGAGAGTAACAAGTAAACCCTGAACACTGCTGGTATGGGGTGCAACCTTCAACCCCAAAAGACAAATGTAAATACTTCTTATAATGTTACCCATAAGTAAGTGTGAAACAATGTGTATTTATTATTAGATAATCATCATCATGAGAAGCACATTTTTCTCAATTTTTTTTTTTTGCTTTTTATACAGATAAAACCAAAGCTTCATGACACTGTTTCAGAAAACCAACATGTACCTTAGGAAAACTTGAAGCTAAAGTGCAATACAGGCTTCACATTTTCTTAAATGTGCTATAAGGTAACAGAAAATACACACGGTAACGGAGAGTCTGAAATCCCTGTAACTTCCCAAGTGATGTAATTACTAGGATTAGCTCTCGTTTCTACTGGGTAATTCTGAGGCGGGCTTCTTAATTAGAGATGACTAGAAATTTGGCATGTTATGGCCCGCCAATTCCCTTCACCAGAGAAGGGATAAAGGCTGGAAGCAGAATTAATGTTTGACCGTGCCAAACATAAGGAAGCCTTAATAAAATATCAGGTAAGTGAACACATCCATACTGGGAGTGTGGCGTACCTCCACAAGGCAGAGTTCCTGCCCCCAGGACCCCTGGGACCTCAGCCCATGTCATCTGCTTTTTATCTGCCTTGAACATAGCCTTTAATGGATGGTACACGTGTTTCCAAGTTCTGAAAGCAAAATTACCCTCCAGGAAGGGCTTGCTGAAGACTCAAATCTCCACATTTTTCATCAGATATCAGGCACAAACTATTCTGTGTAAACAGTAAAAAGGGACACATACACAGGAAAGAAACACACAGGAGGGCAAAAGGCAAGTTTTTTCCTATTGGGGAGACACAGGCAAGATCAAACGACGACGAGAATCAAGGCAGAAAGTTTAGAGGAGTAGCATGACGAACCAAGGCAGGGCGTTTCATTTGTCTGCAGACAACCACAAGGAAACGAAAAGTAGAATAAAAACATCCCCTTTTTGTGAAAATTATGTAATTTTTATACACATTTATTTTGCATCTCTGGGGCATTTTGTGCTGCCGGGGATTTTTTAAACATGGGTCTTCCATATACAAAGTATATACTCAGCCCACTGGGTGACCTCCTGGCCCTATAAAACATTTTCAATGAAATAAATGTAACCTAAATATATAATGCATGAGGAAATACCTATTCTATCACAATTAAAATATACTGCAGGGGCTGGAGTGATAGTATAGTGGGTAGGGCGTTTGCCTTACACCACGACCAACCTGGGTTTGATGCCCAGCATCCTATATGGTCCCCTGAGCACCACCCTGAGTAATTCCTGAGTGCAGAGCCTGGAATAGTACCTGAACATTGATGAGTATGACCCAAAAAAGCCATAAATAAACAAACAAACGAATGAATGAATACAAAAATATAAAATATACTGAAGATAATCAAATTATATATAACTCCACGAAATTCTGAAGAATTCCTCCCAAATCATCCCAAGAATACCCAACCCCTTTTTCGGGGCCTCCCTAGGAGCCCCTCCTGGGACGGAGGGGGGGAGGGGGGGGGGGGGGGGGTGGGGGGGGGGGGGGGGGGGGGGGGGGGGGGGGTGGAGGTGAAAAAACCTTATAATTTTATTATAATATTTTTTTAAATTTATATTTTTTTTTTTTTTTTTTTTTTTTTTTTTTTTTTTAACTTATTTTTTTTTTTTTTTTTTTTTTATTTTTTTCTTTATTTTATTTTCTCATTTTTTTTTTTTTTTTTTTTTTTTTTTTTTTTTTTTTTTTTTTTTTTTTTTTTTTTTTTTTTTTTTTTTTTTTTTATGTTTATTCCCTCCAATAACCCCCCTCAACCCCCCCAACTTATATAAAATGGTGTGTGTGTGTGGGGGTCACACAAACATGCAACAGTTAAAACTAAGCAGGTAACTATAAGTAGAACTATGAGGAAATCAGGCCCATGGAGAAAGTAAAAGGAAACAAGGATAAGCTATTTGAATATCCTGGATTTAGCTCAGATTCTAAACAGAAAGCAAGACAGGTGGTCAAAAAATGATCAGTTTACAAATGCTAATAATCAAGAGAATCTAGATTGCCAGGAGAACACATACTATTAAATGTCTAAGGATACAGTGGACAAGCTGCCATTTCTTTAAAAGCCACAGTGTTTCAGTGTTCCACAACTAAAGTGTTAAGTTTTTATATGGACAGAGGAATGTAAAATAAAGTTGAAAGTAAAGAGAATATTTCCTCTTTTTATATTTTTGGTGGGTCCTGGTTCTAAACCCCAAGACTACTTCACACATGTGAGGGAAGATGCACTCTACCACTGAACAAGCCTAAAAATATTTCTTGATTATATGTTCAAATAATATAAATAAAGGACTTAAATTATATTAGCCGGCTTGGAATCACTTGATCACTGAGTCTCAAAAAGTAACATGTAGTACAGTGTCTAACATGCAGAAGGCACACAGAAGACACTAAAAACTATCTATGAAGGTATACATTAACTGCTCTCATTAACTGCAAATTCATAGCAGTATATGAAAACCAATCAAGCACAATATATGCCGAACAAAGTATTCTAAGAAAATGGTAGTTTAGACGCCAAGATGTGGCTAGTGGTAGAGTACCCACCTGGCACTCTGAGCCCGTGAGTTCAATGAGCCTGTGAGTTCAATTCCCAGCATCACTCACAACAAAGTGTGCATGTACATGGCAATGAATTCTGGGGCTTCTGGTTTATTACGCCAATCATGTAATCCCTGGGTACTGCAACAAAGGGTGACCCCCGTTGTCCTCCCCCCAACTCCCACTACCGAAGCAACAAGAATAGAACAATGAGAGGTAGATGAGAAATGCTGTCATATATCTTTTGTTTTTTTAAAAAACGAAAACCTTTTTTATTTTTAAATGAATTATGATATCTTAAATACATAACAGATATCCAACCACAAATACAGATAAAAAACATTAAAAATGAATTTTTTGAAAGCCAACAACTATTTTTTTGTTTTTTTCCCCAACAACGTTTAACATACACAGTCTGATGATTAAATAATAGAAGAAAAACTAGAAAGAAAATGGAAAACACTTAATGGAAAACACTTGTACACAACGACCTGAAAACCCACTGGTTGTGTAAGCCACGCACCTTACAAGACAATGAGGAGGGATGACCAGCGACTGGACCCACAAGGTGAGTCTGGGAACGCAACACACACACAGTGAAAAGTCTACACTGAACATTCAGAAGCTTTTGAAAGCAGCTACAAATTATGGCTAACATTACTATCTGATGCTGTTCAAACGGGCAGATGTCAAAGCATAATGAGAAGTAGGGGGAAAAATCAACACAGTAAATGCTCCAGATCAAAAGAGGCAGCGAGGGCGGGCGGCGCCCCCCCCGGCCCCCGCAGCCCAGGCCCCCCAGCACCCCGGGTAATTCCTGAGTGCAGAGCCAGGAGAAACCCCTGAGCACGCCGGGTGTGACCCAAAAAGCAAAAAAAAAAAAAAAAAAAGAGGCAGCGAGAGAGGAAAGCCCTTCATCTGTGCAGTTTCCAGTTCGAGAGTATTCAAAGACACAAGCCAGTGAAACTTTAACGTGGGCTAATAGAGTTGATTTGCTTAGAAAAATTCTTTCCCAATGAATCACCGCCTTCTATTTGCTGAACATTTACAGAGGCTGTTATTGGCATTTGCTATATGTCACTGCCTAGAGCCATACTGCATCTACACTAGAAAAATAAAAGAGACAATGTGGAGTTACACCCAACACCAAAGTCGGCCTCCTCACACTGCCCCACAGATGTAGGCAAAATCCCCAATATTGCAGCCCATTACATTGATCACTGTACTGAGTACAAAATAAACAGTCTACCTGAAGAACTGATAGAACCAGTAATACACACAAACCAGAAAGTTACAACAAAGTTACAACAAGACTAATCTGTTATCTGCCATGGGACAGATTTTACTCAGCCAGGAATGTAGCGCACAAAACACAAACGACTTTTCTTAACATCCAAAAACTCCCCTATGTCTTCTAGAACCCATAAACCACTCCTAAGTTATGTAAAAAGTTTTTACGTAGGTTTTTTTTTTAAAGTTCTTGAATCAAGAGAGGAATAAATCCAATAGAAAGAAAAGAACCTTCACTTAAGAGGCGGTAATAACTTAAGAGTTATTACCAATTTATCAATCATTGATAGTATTGAGTACTATCAATGTGTCAGGGCTCAGTAACAAGCTTTCTATGGCTTCTGTGTCCAGGAAAACACAAAAAGGACAAATCAGCCTCCAAATGTGCCAATGACTAGTGTGCATTGACAGACAAAGCGAGCAAAGAAGCAGAGCGAGGGTCCGTATCCAGGTGGTCTGCCAGCAGCCACTCTGGAGAAAAGCAGCTCTTCTCTACAGAAATGACGATGTGCTCAATCACAGCAGACCTTAAAACTTACAGCAACGTGAGAGGTCGTCTCTACCTAAAAGCAAAACTTTACAATGAATTTTATTTAAGACAACGATTAGTGAAAGAGTAAACTCACATGGTTAGCAGTTTGATGCTGATGCTAAAAATGATTAAATCTGAGAAGTTCCCACACCAGGGAAATGGAGTAATAAAAACTATTAACAAAAGTCACCTTACCATTTTATCCCCAGGCTTTTTCTCAATTACTCTGTCACAACTAAACAATCAAGTTTCCCAGTCACTAAGTCATATAGGACAAAATTAAAATAATGCAACAGTCCACCTGAAATGAAAATGGCAATAATTACATTATCCATACTGCAATCTCAGATGGCAAGATTTCATAATTTTCATACATCATCTAAATAATAAAATTTCTGAAAGGAAATGTAATTTTAGACTATATTATATGACAATATTTATCAGAACAAAAGATAGTACTGTTTGGATCAATGACTTCCATTATTTACATCTATAATAGAACTTGTCATTTATTTGTATAGGAGAAAATGATGTGGAGTCAGGGTATGTAATAAAAAGTGGTAGTTAAAAACCCCCATACCATGACGGCTGCCATTTTCCGCATTCGAACTCCCCTCTCCTCAGAGCTCCACCCAGCAGAAGAGCTGATCACAGCCAGGGTCGCGGTTCATCAATATGCTTAAATTTTGAGGTGACTGCAAGAGTATCCCACCTGCACGACAGAGCCTGGCAAGCTACCCGTGTCGTATCTGACATGCCAAATACCAGTAACAATTATAGACCTCATTCCCATGACCTGATGGAATGGTTTAAGGCTCTTTATGTTCCTGGAGTGGGCAGATGCCCTTGGGCTACACTAGCATGTGACAGGACGTATTGAGATATTACTAGTGCCTGCTTGAGCAAATCGATGATCTACGGGAAGACAGTGATACAGTTAAAAATCAGAAAATTTGGAGTGAGGGAAACCAACCTATTCCTATCAATACAAGTAACATTAAAATAATTAATCTTGCTGAAACTCAGCTTTGTCAACTAGAAAATAGGCATGACTACACCTAATGGTCTTTTTTCCCCTAAGAATTAAACTACAAACTATACCATAAACAATTAAAACAGAACCTAGTAGCAATCTGGTTAATTGAGCAGGACAGATTTTTTAAACCTAAATTTATTTTATTTTATTTTTAATTTTTTATTATACCACCATGAGGTATACATTTACAAAGATGTTCATGTTTGGGTATCAGTCATACAGTGTTCCAGCACCTGTCCCTCCACCAGTGCCCCATTCCCACCACCAATGCCCCCCACATTCCCTACCACCCACCTCAGCATGCTTCTATAGCAGGCACCTTTTCTTTTCCTCTCTTTCTCTCTGTCTCTGTATCTCGTTCTATCTTCTTTTACACATTGTGACTTGCCCTACAGACATTTAGGGTTTATGAACAGGGTAGATTTTTTTCATGAAAAACTATTATGAAAACTTGAAAACAATTCAGAATAAAAACCAAACTTGAGTTAGAACAAAATATATACAGTATGCTTTTTAAATATATCACTGTCGATTTGCTCGAGCAGGCACCAGTAACATCTCCATATGTCCTGTCACATGCTAGTGTAGCCCAAGGGCATCTGCTCACTCCAGGAATACCAAGAGCCTCAGATCATTCCTTCAGGTCAAGGGAATGAGGTCTATAATTGTTAGTGGTTTTTGGCATATCAAATATGACACGGGTAGCTTGCCAGGCTCTGCCGTGCAGGCAATATACTCTCTCACTGTTGCCACAAAGTGTGTGCATGTGTGTGTCTGTA
The DNA here is from genome assembly GCA_021461705.1 of Cryptotis parvus. Lineage (NCBI taxonomy): Eukaryota > Metazoa > Chordata > Mammalia > Eulipotyphla > Soricidae > Cryptotis > Cryptotis parvus. Next base: position 45,313 of record JAJIBD010003020.1, read on the forward strand.
TGTTTATGACTGAATGTGTGTCTGTGTGTGAGTGTATGTGTGTCCCTATTGTGTATGTATGTCCATATGTATATATGTGTGTTTGTGAGTGTGTATGTCTGAATTGTGTGTGAGTGTAGGTGTATGTGTGAGTATAAGTTGTGTCTGCATGTGTGTTAGTGCATGAGTGTGAGTAGAGGTAGGTGTGTATGTGTGTGAGTGTGCCTGTATGTGTATGCATGTGAGTATGTGTGCACATAAGTGTGTATGCTTCTACATACATGTGTGTCTGAGTGTCTAAGTGTCAGTATAAATGGGTGTGTATATGTGTAAATGAATCTTTGTGTCTGTATGTGTCTATGTATGTATACGTGGGTGTGTATGTGTTTACATATATGTGTGTCTGTCTATATGTACTGTGTATGTGTCTGTTCATCTTACTTTATGAACCAGCACCCATGCTACAGGGCAAAGACAGCGCTAATGCTAAACATATTTACCTCGCACTAAAGAAGGCTCTGAACAGCCTAGTTCTGTGTCTGGTTAAAGTAAGTGAATTCAAAATGCTTCCAAAACTGTATTCCCCTTTCAGATTATTGTAAATGGAGAAGAGGCACAAATTATTCAAGTGATTGGGGGAGACAGTAGGCAAAAGGTGAAATGTCTGAATGTTCTAAGTTTATGAATAGATTCCTGACATGGAACACACACAAATACTGATACATACAACACACATAAAGACTTTATGACCGTATCTGAACACAGAAAGGTATATAAAGCTTTTATATGTGTGGACAACACAGCTATATATGTGTGTTTACGTATATAAAGATAAGTATGCATAGATGTGATATATATTCAAAGTTATGTATATATAATTTGCAAATATACTAGTTATAGCTGTTTGCAATAACACAATAAAATGCAGGCTGGGAAGTACTACTAAGGATAGGGATCGTGCCTTGCCTGTGACTGGCCTCGTTTAATTCTGCACCACGTGACCCTCCCACATATGCATATATATGTGTGTGTGTGTATGCACACACAAAATCTTTCATTAAATATAAAGTCTGAGTACCTGATAGGTGTCCTGAAAGTAACACTGTCTTTTTCACCTTGGTTACTTCCTATACATTCAATATGTATAGGAATATGTGTCCAACACATAGAAAGCACTGAAATATGAAGGAACAGGTGAAGCACCATTTTTATGGGGGCCTAGGGAGATCATAAAGTAGGTGCTTTCTTTGGATGTAGTCATTCAAATTCCTGACACAAGGTCTCTTACGGACCACCAGAGGTCACTCCTGAGCACATCGTGAGAGCCAGGAGTAAACCCAGTGTGGCCCCAACCCAATCCCCCAAATTCTTGCAGGAAAGTCAATTTGCTCAATTGGGCGCCAGTAACGCTTCCATTTGTTCCTGTCATGTGCCAGTGTAGCCCAATGGCATCTGCTTACTCCAGGAATAGCTACGCCAATCAAGTTCCTAAAAATTAACTGCTTAGCCTCTGATTTTTCACAGAAAATCACACCCCCACCCCAAACCTTGCTGAAAGGATGGCACTTCACTACTGCCCGAGGAGATACAAAGGTTACACCACCACTGTATCCAGCTCAGCGAGGGCTCTCCAAGCAGAAACTCTCCTTCCAAATGATCTGCCAGAACAGTCCTTTACCTTCAGTCTCAGAATTAACTCAAGGCCCAACCTCGAAAAGCTAGCTGTAAGACCTGGCTTCATCCCACTACAGTGTTCTATCACTCAGAGAACCTGAAAATTCAAGAGAGGTGCAGGCACCAGGCCAGCGGCAAGGAGAACATTCCCAAGCTTGGGGCTTCCTATCCAGATTATGCTGATCTGCTGCCAGCAGGCTAGTGCGGGGGCTAAGACTTTCCGAGAACAGCTCTTGGAAATGAAATTCCTTCCAAATCACATTGATGAAAACAAATGAACTGTACACTCCTGAAAGACTACGGTGATCATCCTGAAGACTTTGATTTCACTCTGCATCTTATTAAGAAGAAGAGGGAAGGTCTGGCCCCCTTTTATGTTAGGCAACTTTTGGGTAACTTCTCTTTGAGCCCTCACCCAAAAGAGGTGAGGACAGTTTGTGGACACATTCTGTTAAGACACATGAGCTTTGTACATACCCACTACGGCATACAGGCAAACTGTGAAAACTTGCCAAGGTGAGCTGGAAGCCCCATCTCGAGTGTCCGAGGAACTTTGGTCCAAATTGCCTCTCTCTTTTAGTGGGGGAAACACGTACCTACAGTGAACCCAAAATTTCTTTCTTATGCTTTATAACAAATCCCTAAGAAAACTATAGGTTATTCCCAACCTTCTATGCCATAAAAACAGGTCCGGCTCCACAACTGAACGTCAGGAGCTGCCAAATCACTCCAGGTAGCTCTCACTCCAGGATGCTGACTGCGTGGTCTTCTCAGGATGCAGGCTAGCATGCCGAGTGGTCTCCACCACACCACCTGGTCTCCGCTAGCATAAAAAGGACCCAAATGGGGTCATGCAACAGTACCTCTCAATTTCCAAGCACTGATAGTTGAGTAGAAACACAGCCAATCTGACAGGAACATTGTGCAGCCCACCAAGTCCAATGAGCAAAACGAAGGGTCAATCAGCACCAACCGGCCCCATAAGTCTTCAGACACGGACGTTAGATACATCATTGTGATACGTAACTTTATTACCTTTTTTCCCCTGATAACTACACTTGCCATTTTGCTCTAACAAACAAAGTGAAGTAAATCTGTTATGTATTTAAGAGGGTTTAGGCTACTGGTAGAAGGACGGTCAGGCTGCTAGTGGGACTGGTGTTGGAACCCAGCCTGAAACTGTATTACGAACAACTTTGTAAGTGACAGTGTTTGAATTTTTTTAAATGAAGTATTTCTCTCTAGCAACACCAATCTGTGTCCCCTCAAGTATAATTGTTAGTAACTATAAATGCATGCAAATAAACAAACTTAAACTGTAGGGGCAAATACAATTTTTAAAACGTATGCATTGTTTTCAGAGACTCACAGACATGGGGCAGAGCTGCTACCGGCTTTCCCTGTGCCCAGCCACTCACAAGGCACTGGGGAGGGACAGTGGGTTCTAGCCCTGGCACGCCACCCCAGCAGAGCCTCACAAGAAGCTAGGCGAACCCCCTACTCCATGAGGGCCGCCATTTTCCACATCCAGACTTCTCTCTCCTCAGAACTCCACCCAGCAGAAGAGCCTATCACAGCCTGGATCATCGATACCCACCCTGCAGCAGTCTTTTTCAAGTCCGGCCCAGGTATGCTGATCCAGAGACTCGCAGACATGGGGCAGAGCTGCTACCAGCTCTCCCTGTGCCCAGCCGCTCACGAGGCACCCAGGAGAGATGGCAGGTACTAGCCCTAGCCTGCCACCCCAGCAGAGCCTCACAAGAAGCTAGACAACACCCCTACTCCATGAGTGCCGCCATTTTCCACATCCGGACTTCCCTCTAGTCAGAACTCCACCCAGCAAAAAAGCCTATTATAGCCCGGCTTGCATGGCTGCAAGGAGCCACGCGGTTCATCAATAAATGCCGGAGATCAGAGATGACTACAAGAGTACCTGCCACCCACACGGCAGAGCCTGGCAAGCTACCTGTGTCGTATTTGATATGCCAAATACCAGTAACAATTATAGACCTCATTCCCATGATCTGATGGAATGGTTTGAGGCTCTTTATGTTTCGAACAAGCAGATGCCCTTGGGCTCTACTAGCACGAGACAGGACATATGGAGGTGTTACTGGTGCACGCTAGAGCAAATAGATGATGAATGGGAAGACAGTGACAGTGATACAGTGATATGCATTGTTTTCATAGTTTGGCCTAAAAGTCACTGGCATTCAGCTGCTGCGTCTTTCCCGCGTGAAAATTACAATACAGTAACTACGCACATTCCATCTTCTTTATTTTTAAGCTACAATGGGTGGAAAGATAGAAATGATGAACATTCAAATATATATATTTTTGTTTGATTTTTTGGTCACATTTGTTGATGCTCAGGGGGTTATTCCTGGCTCTCCACTCAGGAATTATTCCTGGTGGTGCTTTGGGACTATATGGAATGCTAGGGATCGAACCTGGACCAAAAGACGTGAAAGACAAGAGTCTGGCCAGAGCATGGTAGTGATTCTGCAGTGTAGGAAGAAGCAGATGACAGGGCTCTGTTGGGGCAGGCACTGGTCTGCCTCATACCCCCTCTGAAGTGCTCCTGGATGTCTTATCTAGCTCAAATATAGCATCTTGGCTCCCTATATAAGAACCAGTGCAGCCATTCTACAAAGGCCCATCGCAAACAACCTATACAGACAGACTGAGCCTCTTAAATAAACCTTTGATTCTCTGTTGACAGAGCGGCATCTTGAACTCCCTACAAAACTCAATGAGCTTGGTTACCATGTGGATATGGTCGATTGTGCTGAATCCTTTTTGGAAGCCAGCTTGCTCGCATGGTTGTCCTTCATCTAATGTTCTGCCAAACCTGTTCAGGATGACTTGAGTGAACAGCTTGTAGGTGATGAACAACAGGCAGATAGGGCGATAGTTGCCAATGTCGTGGATGTCTCCCTTCTTGAACAGTAGAACTGCCCTGCTGGTTTTCCATTGGTAGGGCACCTTGCATTCACACAGGTAGCATGTTAAAAGCCGCACCAGTGTATTGGTGAGCATTGATGGCAGATTCTCCAGGTGTTCAGGTCTGACTTTGTTTGGACGGGGTGCTCTTCGCTTCTTTACCAATGAAATGGGATGTCAGATTTCAGAAGGGATAACGTTGGGAACGACATAATCATCCTGCAGAATTTGGTATGTGGGCAGGTGGACGTGGCTATCAAAGAGATCCAAGTATAAGTCATGGATAATCTCCATTATGCCTTTCTGGAAGATGTGATCGATTCATCAGGATGTTGGAGGGCAGTCATCTTGGCGAAGGGCAGGGGGCATTGCAAATGCTTTTCCTGGCTTCTGCTGCATAAGCCAGTATTGCTACTCTTCTCTCTTTGAGGTTTTCCTTTATTGCTTCTCTGAACTGCTTTGCGAGCTTGGATGTTAGCTTATGGTTGCCTGAGGCTCGCGCCTTGCCGAATGAGCTAGAATGTTTTTGAAGACAGGCGTCCTTTTGTGTCTTTCTTTCTCTCGGCGTTCTTCGCACAATCATGGAGGTGCAGTTGTATTCTTCATCAATGTTGTCAATGATGGCATCTTCCCATGTTGCCGCAATGGTGCAAGAGAGTTCCCAGTTGGTAGTCATTCTGGGTGTTCTCTTCTTAAACTTTGCAGCCCATTCTACCCATTCCGTGAAATAGAATTTTGCATGAAGGAGACAGGTGTCCAATTCTGTTTGGAATTTTGGGACGACAGCGACATGGGTCAGGCAAAACCGTCGATTGAAAAAAGATGTGGTCAATTTCATTGTGGAACTGTCCACCAGGAGATTCCCATGTCCAACGCTTCAATTCAGCCTTCTGGAACTGTGAGTTCCCATGAAGGGCTTGAACATGATGAACTCAGATAGTCTCTCACCCTGTTCGTTCCATTCTAGGCCATGGGTCCCGATGTGGAGTTCTTCAGCCGATCTTCTCAGTCCTATCTTGGCATCAAAATCACCGACTATGATCTTGTAGAAGGTGTGATCTTCTTTATAGAACTCCTCCAATTGCATGTAGAATTTCTCAATTTCTTCTTCCCAGCATGTGGATGTTGGTGCATAGACAACCAAGACAGAAACTGCTGGCAGTGGGCCACATCTCTTCAAGTGTAATGGTCCGATTCGGTTTGTTAGGCATTCAAATGAATCACTGCTCATGACCCATGACCAGGTTTGTGTTCAAGGACACTGACACCACCGACGCCTCTTTTTGTTGCATGTTCCGAGGAACAGTTCTTCTCGGGTGTCAAAACGGCGTGATGTGATCGACACCTTCTCATCTTAGTCAGACCAATGATGTTGTATGATCTTTCTCACTTGCACCATCAGGTCCTCGATATATGCTTCAAGCCAGAATACGTGCATTGAAAGTACAGACGGTCATTTTAGTCCTTATTCGCTTTGGCAGCCTAGTTTGGCCCTGAGATTTTATCAGCCTCTCCTTGCTCGCCCTTCTCAGTACTGCCATATTTAGGGCTCTCTCAGGGTCAGGGGTATGGGATCCACTGTTTTTACTGGTTTTGGAATATCGAACACGCGAGAGACAGCTTGCCAGGCTCCTAGGAGGGGCAGGTAGAATGCTCTAGCGATTTGCAGATGCCGCGCAAACGGGAAGAGCTGGTAGCCGCTCTGTCCACGTATCTGTGTTTCTGATTCAAGCATACCTGGGCTTGAAATAGGTTTCTCTGTAGGGTGGGTCTCTGACAAGCAGGGCTTGAGATTGGCTTTCTCTCTTGGGAGGAGCTCTGATGAGCTGTGGACCAGATGATGAAAAAATGCTGCAAGCATGGTGTGGGGGTCCCTCTGGATTCTTCCGAGGCTCTCTTGGGATGGTGGACTCAGGCCGGAAGTCGCTCTCCGTCCCTGACCCCTTGTGTTCAGTGGAGCACAGGAAGTGCAACGGGGAGAGCTGGTAGCAGGGTATCTGTGTCCATCCTTTCCCCTGACTATAATATAACACGTGTTTGAAAACAGAATCATTTAAAATCTTAAAATCAGACTACAGGTATATAGAATAAAAACAAATCTGATGAATACAAAATGTGTGCTTTAAAGGGCCTATATTTCATGCTAATTTAAATCTTCCCTACTATGTGTTTTATTAAAATTTAGAGTCATCACCTTTAAAGGCAACCCAATATTATACTAATGCATCTGTATTATTCACTTTTACGCTATCACAAGTGAGACGTACTAACAAACTTGTATCATGATACCGGTCTCAGAAATTTTTGGAGTACTTTTAACATTTTTGCCAAATGTGATAGTGTTTCCTTCACCACAACTGTGCTTTTTGTCACCTAAATATTTTTCCTGTGAGGATTATCAGGACCTTTTGGACCTTAAATCAGAATACTATTTCACTTATCACAGATAATTCTGACCATCTGAATTTTGAAAACATCTGCTTATTTTAGTTTTAAACCTGAACCTATTTCTCATACCTAACGTGTTCTTCACAAACTGCTTCTTCAAGATACTTCATAAATGTACATTTGCAGTGAGCAGGAAATACTTAACTACAACTGGGACTTATCCTACTATGTAGATGATTTAAGTAAAGATATTCAGAAATATTAAATAAAGCATGTAACTTAATGTTTTTATGAAGGTAGAAAGTCAAATGAAGTTGCCTTTGACAATATCTACTATGTACCATAATATTCAGTTTAAAAAAAATGACTCAAATATTTTCAATGAGAATAGGTTTAGTTAACTAAGCCATAGATTTAAGCTAATGATAAGAATTAAAATATGTAAGACAAGTCTAAATTCTTTTCCTATAATTGCATAGGAAATGCAACTTTTAAAAGATGATACTCCATTCCCTTCCAAACATAAACTCTTTAGTCCATTTACAACAGTTGACCTCTTAACCCTCTACTTTCTCCAGCTGACCCACACACTGAAGAACAGTCACCACTGTCCAGAGAAAGGTCCACTGGGGACAACTGTACTCTGCTCTGTGAGGCACACAGGAGACACAAGCCCTGGACCAGGGAACCACACAAGGAAGAAACAGGGCCTATAGCCAGATTAACTGACCCTCTGAAGCAAAAAAGGGGTAGCTGAAATTTAGTCTCTTCATTTTAAAATTCTTTTCAGGTAAGGGTAGACTGCTTGTACTTCAGATTTCACATTGTCCACCCGCCAAACAAGAAATAAAAAAAACATGCCCCAGGCACTCTCATCTACATTTCCAATATATAATCAATTTTTAAATACTGCAAAAAAGTAAATTTACAATGTATCTTATTCCAAATCTTGAAGAACCACAATAATGGCCGTTGTTTTCCACAAAAAACTGAAAATATAACAGGTAAGTATACTTTTTATTAAAGGATTACTGTATACATATTTATTTTTTTTTATTTTTTTGCTTTTTTGGGTCACACCCGGCAGTGCTCAGGGGTTTCTCCTGGCTCTGCACTCAGGAATCACTCCTGGCGATGCTTGGGGGACCATATGGGATGCCGGGAATCGAACCCTGGCCGGCATGGGCCGGCCGCGTGCAAGGCAAACGCCTATCCGCTGGGCTATCGCTCCGCCCCTGTACACACATTTAAAAGCAGAAATTTTAGATAAAATGTAGGGAATATTTTATATATCTATTTATATATACACGTATGTATATATACATATATGTATATATGTTTTAAATTGAATCAACATGCAATAAACCATTACAAAGATGTTCATGATTGGATTTCAGTCATATAGTGATTTGGGAATATTTTAAAATTAGGTAGAATTAATTAAAAAATCCAAAAGGAAGTTATGGCTTAACCTGTGTTTACCTCCACAGCATTCCCAAGAACCTCCTCCAGGAACTGCCACAAGAGACTTGGAGCTAGAACTCCCTTGAAGGAATGCTTAGTCTGAAACACCTGCCCCAGGCCAGCAGGCCAGAGCAGCTCAGCTGGATCCCAGACTCCTGTGAATTCTCAGACTCAACACTGCCAAAGGGCTGACTGCCCAAGCAGGATTAGCATTTTAGTGAAAATGAGGAAGTTTCTCACATCTGACTGAGATTACAAATCTCAAACTAATCCTCAACCCTCATTTCTCACTGAAGTACGACTGAGGGACAGGCCCAGACAAAATGTGCTGCTGTATCTTTTTATTTTGTTTCCTGAGAAAAGAAAAATGACAGAGTTCTAGGAAATATCTAGCGTGAAAGAATTTGACACTATCCAATCCTTACTACTGTATCTTTCCCTTACTTTTAGCACCTAGTGTTTATATGTTACCCTCTTGGTAACATTTTTATTAAGGTCAAACAGCCAAATTCTGAAATATGTATTTCAGATGCTCTCAAAAACACACATATCAAAGGTGGAAATTACCACAAACATGTGGGAGTCAGAGGTTAGGAAAGACAGAGAAGGGAACAGTGCTAATAATTGTCGAAATGCTAATACCAACCTAGAACTGAGCATTAAATCAGGTAAAAAGATACCTCTAAATGTATGTATTGTAATCCACTATGTGGAAGGGAAAGAAGAAAGAGAGAAAGAGAGAGAGAGAGAGAGAGAGAGAGAGAGAGAGAGAGAGAGAGAGAGAGAGAGAGAGAGAGAGAGAGAGAGAGGAGATAAAGAACCTGCCATAGAGGCAGGCTGGGGGCAGGGGGAGGAAATCGGGGACACTGGTGGTGGGAAATGGGCACTGGTGGAGGGATGGGTGCTGGAACACTGGATGACCGAAACCCAAACATGAACATCTTTGTAAGTGTTTATCTCATGGTGGTATAATAAAATATTTTAAAAAATAAAATTAAATTAAAAAAAAACACCAAGAATTTTTTGTCAAGATTTTTTCAGTTTTTATCAATAAAACTAAATTCTTATTAAACACACACACACACACACACACACACACACACGCACACAAGGCCTCTGATGCTTCTCATTTCTTATAATCCAAAACTACAGCACTGCTATACAAACCAAGCAAAGACAAAGAACTGTATACTAAAAGATTCTTTCACTCACATACTAATCCCTATCAAGCGTTGTACATTTTCCTGAGCTGGAGATGCAATTCAACAATAAAGTACATGCCTTCATGTGTTAGGGTCCTGGGTTTAATCCTCAGGACTAAAGATAACAAATAAAAAAGTACACCATCTCCTAAAAATAAAAATTTAGGAAATAAATCTGACTGAGAAACAAATATATTAGCGGGGGCTGGGAGAGAGAGACAGACAGACATAGAGACAGAACAGTGGTTAACTAGGACTGATCCCAGTTTAATTCCCAGGGTACCTCCAAGAGTGATTCCTAAGCACAGGGAGGGAGGGAGAGGGAAGGAGAAAAGGAGGGACTGAGGGAAGAGAGGAGGCTACAAGATTTGACTGAATAGTTTTGTTTAGATCAGCATTTCAAAGTCAGGGTCCATATGCACCCCTGCAGTCCCCAGATATTCCAAGAAGGCCACAGGTAATAAACCACATAAACAGGGGCATGGGACAAGACTAGGGAGCCAACCTACAGGTTACAGGGGCTACAAGAAGGAAACAATCAAGGTTAGGAGCAGGTTCTGGTCTGAAAAGGGCTGAGAAATATTGGTCTAGATTATTAGAAATATTACTAGAAAAAAAATCTCTGCAGAGCATGTCATTTTTCCTTTTTTTTTTTTTTTTTTTTTTTTTGTTTTGTTTTTGCTTTTTTTTGGGTCACACCCGGCAATGCTCAGGGGTTTCTCCTGGCTCTGCACTCAGGAATTACTCTTGGCAGTGCTCGGGGACCATATGGGATGCCGGGATTGAACCCGGGTCGGCACGGTCTGGCCGCGGGCAAGGCAAACGCCCTACCCGCTGGGCTATCGCCTCCCGTGGTCTACTCTCCTGCAGTGTTCTGTTTATGCATTCAGTTATCTATTTGTACACTTATTCTGTAATTAAAACGTTTCTTTGGAGAGACAACTGTAGATTACCATGTCAGAACTTGAGAGATAGTACAAGGTTTATTTGCCCGACAAGAAGATAATGCTTGTTTGGTCCCACACATCTGATTCGCCAAGCACCAACCTAAGTACAGAGCCAGGAACAGACCCCGAGTACGACAAGGTATGGTCCCAACTCCCCCTTTTACCACCCCAATAATGAAGAGATCCTGATAACCTTAACATAATTACCCTCCGTGTGCAACGTAACAACCAAGACCTCGACAGATGCAGACCTGCCTTTATGCAGGTCTCAACAATAATCGTCACCTGCAAGGGCAAGAATGTGCATGCTTAGTTCTGGGCAATCTGTCACAGTGCAGGTTCATGCGTCCACCATCCCAAGCCTTTTAGGACAGGCCCAGCAGCACTAGGGGCCCATCCATGCATGGTCCTTCGTAACCACTGCCACCAGCATCTAAATCTAGCAATCAGCTATCTAGTCAAGATGCTATAATTTTATTCTTTAAAGACTAGGCTATGGATGGAATCACAGTACGTGAACTCTTGAGAGTAGCATTCCCAATCAGACTCTCACTCAAAAATCAATCTATTATTAGTGTATTCATTTTTGTTGCTTAACAGTATTAAAGTGTGTTACAGTGGATCTTCCCAGCAAATAATGGCAAATAACAATACACTAAGCATTCACAGTCAAGTTTTTGTGAGAAAATGTGGGATAAATGTTCAAAGACGCAACTGCTGGGCTGGTAATTGCGTGTTTATCTACTTTTATAGCAAACTGCAAAAAAGTATTCTGTAACAGCTGTACCACTTTACATTCTCACTGTAAATATTCAACTATACTAAATTCCATAGGTTAAATTCAATTAGGTAAATTCCTTACTGGTAGAAGTAAAAGTAGTAAAGATAAAATATATTTTTTGTAATGAGTATAAAGACTTGTATGTAATGAGTATAAATCTTTATAAATGTGTTTGAGTCACGGCAATTTGGGAGTTAAAAAAAAGACACTGTATTAAGCAAGATCTTGGAAAATTCAGGCAGGCCTTTGTGAACTACAGTGCTGCAAGTTGACCAAACAAAATCAGAGAAAAGATAAAGGGAAAACATAATACAGATAGAAGATACACATGAAAACATACAAATTATGAATGCGAGTATATATTCATCCCTTTAATTTCACCAGGGAAAAACAAAATTACAAAAAGACACCTACATTATATCAGTTATTTCATAATATGATTTCATATAACTTAGTGGAACATCAAACACAGCATTCACAAGTCTTTTAAAAACACATCTAAAAGAAATCTTTCCATGAAAAGAAATAAAACAAAAACCTATACTTAACATGAACTATCTGTAAACACACAGGTGATGATACGCACATGTATGCAAACTATACATACCAAGAGTAGGAATACTCTGCACTTAGTGTTCTCATTAAACACATAATTTAATTTTCATGATACCCATTATCCTGTGTAAAAGGAAAATATTTTTAAAGGCATTTGATAATCTTCTATGTGAGCATTTCCATGTAAACTTGAGCGAGAGTTTACAGATATTATTATTTAACAAATACTGTAGGTTCAGCAATGTGGATAAGAGTGTATGCCTTGCATGTGTTGGTCTTGTTTTTGATCTTCAGAATCACAAGTAATCAACGATAAATAATTACTTCTTTTCTTTTTTTCCTTTTTTTCTGTGTCACACCTGGCATTGCTGAGGGGTTACTCCTGGCTCTCCACTCAGAATCACTCCAGGCAGTGCTCAGAGGACCATACAGGATACCGGGATCGAAGCCAGGTTGAACCTGGGTCTGTGACATGCAAGGTACCCTAAATAATTACCTTTGGTTAAACTTTTCAGATAAAAGACAGACTTAAATTGAAATACTATACTTGAAGACAAAACAACAGGAGAATAACTCATCTGGTAAGCTCCCTATGCTTCTTTCCAGGCAATAAAACCTGGGAAGTTTAGTACCTCAACCCCTAATCAATGTGTCTCTGAACATTAAAAAAAAAAGCAAAACAACCGTGCTCTCTTATATAGAATTTCTCCTATGATTTTGTAACTCTTCAATAATCTGATAAAGGCTGCTACGGTTAAAATAACACAGTTTTGTTGATTCTTCAGACCAAGACAGGCAAACTATGCCTGCGGAGCAACTGTTATTTTATTTCAAGGAACAAGAAAGAGAACAGAACAGTGTGCTAATTGTCGGAAGTGCTAATAGCAACCTAGAACTGAGCATGAATACACATGACAACCTCTTAATATATGTATTGTAACCCACAATGTGGAAGGGAGAGAGAGAGAGAGAGAGAGAGAGAGAGAGAGAGAGAGAGAGAGAGAGAGAGAGAGAGAGAGAGAGATAAAGAATCTGCCATAGAGGCAAGCTAGGGAGGGGGAGGGAATCAGGGACACTGGTGGTGGGAAATGGGCACTGGTGGAGGGATGGGTGCTGGAACACTGTATGACCAAAACCCAAATATGGACATCTTATGAACATCTTTGTAATTGTATATCTCACGATGGTATAATAAAATATTTAAAAAATAAAGTGATAATACCAACCTAGAACTGAGCATTAAATACAGGCAAAGGATAAATATGATAACCTCTAAATGTATGTATTGCAATCCAGAATAAGAGAAGGAAGAGAGAAAGTGAAAGAGAGAGAAAGAGAAAGATAGAAAAGAGATAAAGAACCTACCATAGAGGCAGGCTAGGGGACGGGGGAGGGAATTGGGGACATTGGTGGTGGGAAATGGGCACTGGTGGAGGAATCAGTGCTACAACACTGTATGACCAAAACCCAAACATGAACATCTTTGTAATTGTTTATCTCACAGTTGTATAATAAAATGTTTTTAAAAAATATCATCTAACGGTTACATTTTTTCTTGAAATCCTGCCATTATCAATATTGTAAATCATGGTGCCTGAATAAAAAAAATTTTAAAAAAGGAAAAAAAAAGGAACAAAGAAAACACACACACACACACACACACACACACACACACACACACACACACACCCTCCTTTTTAAATAGTTAAGGACTTACATACAGAGCATGGCTGATTTTGGCTTTTAGGTCACAAATCATAAAGCATTTACTATCTAGCTGTAGGATGGGGATGGACAAAAGGACAAAACAATAGTTGATCCCTGAACATCAGTGTGGAAAATTATGCAAGGTAAATATGTTATACATAAAGTAACTAATATAATGTTATACATAAACTAACTATAATACAATGTTATACATAATTATACATTTAATTTGCTGTAAAGTGGCTTGGTATTTTACTCTCAATTAATTGTGACTCCCTAGAAATTTCATATAATCTGAAGAAGTCTGACAGTTCTCAGAGGTATTTCAAAATAAAAAACAAGTATGTGATAAAGAATGATTTATTACACACTGCACCATAGATTGTGCATATGGCTGTATGCAAAAATCATTTTCAAGAGAAAAGAATGATGCTAAAGAGCCAACCATCCATACACATATCATTGGAACACCCTACAAGAAGGCATGATGAGTGACAAGTTCATAGAAAGCTGGAATTTGGGCCAAGGAGATAGAGATAGCACATGGGCTGGAGCACGCGCCTTGACAGCACTGCCCTGCCCTCAATTCCTGACGTAACCCTTCCCCTGTCCCCTTCCTTCCCCGCACTTCCATATGTGGCTCTGGTGGCACGAGCACTAAACAGGTAAAAGTCAGAACAGTCAGGCTTATTGTCAGAAGTAGCCACTGGGCAATCTGAGTATTCCCCCACCCTCACCCAAATCAGTCTAAGACCCCACACATGTCACAGAAAACACAAGCAATAAAAAAGCAGAGGCTGAATTTGATGAGGGGAAAGAGGACGGCTGAAATGTAAAGGAAATTACAAAGATGGTGAGCAACAGTTTAAAACAAGCAAGTCTTTTGAGAGTTCGTTTAAAAAGTAAGATTACCAGCAATTTAATATAAAATATATACAACAGAAGGAGCAGAATGCTACGGATACCTTCAAACAACATCACTTTGACTATAGAGTGTGTGTTGGGGGGTGTGCATGTGTGCAATTCTGGGATCAAATTTAGGGCCTCAGGTATGTCAGGCATGTGCTCACAATAATGAGCCCCATTTTCACCAAAGCAATTCAGGATAATATTTCCAATTTTTAGAAATTATTTCATTTGATGGTCAATTAAAACATGACCACTAACCATAAAAACTTCGTGGTAATGAGTGATGGGTTCAAAGTTAACATTCAGTCAGACAGAATCAGACAAAAAAGGGAAGATCCAGGCATAGATCATATCTGTGCAAGTGCCCCACTCATCAGGACCATGAAAATCAGCGCAGATTATCTAGAGCACATGTATACAAATAATGAACAAGCAAGGAATAAAAACAAAAATAAAGATGGTCTTCCTTGAGCGATCCCTAAAGTTACTAGTTTGCAAGGTTGTAAATTTAAGCCTATGCTGTGATCTGTTGATAATTTTCACAAATGATCTAATTTTCTTAAAAATGAGGCTGGAGAGATTGTACAGTGGGTAAGATGCTTGCACCTGTCTGACTTGGATTCTATCCTGGACTCCAGAGAGTCCCCAAATCCGCCAGGAATTATCCCTGAGCGCAGCACCAGGAGTAAGTCCTGAGCACTACCCAGTGTGGGGCACAACATCCCAACCCCCCACACAAAATAAAACTTCTCTCACAGATAAAGCAAGTATCTCAGGCCAGAACATGGCTTTGTTAATCAACCTTTGCCATAATATAAAACAAACCTAAAACAGAAAGAGAAATTGACTGAAAATAGAATATATTCAAGAGATTCCCAATTTCAGGAATGAGGGAGGGAGATGCAGGGTGGGGAGATGACGTAGGAGAGCCAAGTGCTTGCGTGGCCAACGGACTCCGCTGTCAAGCTCCATACTGCAAAGAACTCTGAGCACACAGAACTGCTGGGTGTACACCCAAACGCTCTCGCCCCAGAAAAAAAATTATTTCATGATGTACGGAAAATGATGCTTAAAAGGCCACTTAATTGAACACCAAAACCACTGAGAGCCTAGAACATGGATAAGGAGATAGAGCGACAGTACTATCAGGGTGTAGGTCTTGCACATGGCTGATCCGGGTTTCATCCCTGGCATCACATGTGGTCTCCAGAGCCCTACCAGGAGTGACTGCTGAGCAGAGCCAGGAGTAAGCTCTGAGCACTGCCTGGTGTGGCCAGAAAAAGAACATGCGTTAATAAGAGAATATCGTTAAAGTGTGGTAAAAGAAGGTATTTCTCTATCATCAATTTCTAAAGACTTAGAGAAGCCCCATGAGCAACTTCCCTCATTTCAGACAAGCCCAGCAGCTGACACAGTGCCAGTCCCACAGACCACTGCAGATGGCACAGCATTTCCTCCGAATTTTACAGTATGAACAGCCCAGCAGAAGCACAGGGAATGTTACAGGAAAGTTGACAGAAGCCTACCAGGCTCCAGGAGCTAGAGGAATAACAAAGATGGCTCAACTAGCACCAACCAGCTCAGTAAATCCTAAATCCTCTGGCAATAACTTTAGTTACATCATTGTGAGATATAACAATTATCACAAATTGACTTCTTATTGATCTATTTTATGTCAAATTCATTTGCCATTTTGTTGTAACAAGCAACATGAAGTAGGCTTGTTTGTGCCTAAGGGGCTTGGCAGGTGGGAGGGAAATGGGGGACAATGGTAGAGGGAAGGTCACACTGGTGCTGGGATTGGTGTTAGAATATTGAATGCCTAAAACAATTTTTATTATGAACATCTTTGCAAATCATGGTATTTAAGTTTAAAAAAATGTTAAACCCCAAAGCAAAACTAAACAATTAACTCATTTGATGACTTCAGACTTAGAAGACAATACACACTTGCTTTGTTACTTTTACTTTCTAATTTTAGTTTTGAATTTCAAAATAGCAAGTCACAATGTTTTCCCCTCTATCTTCCAAAATCTTGAATGTCTTTTAAGTTATTCTAAATCATTCAAGTAACTCAAGCTATCTTGAGATAAAAGGGACCTAATCTCTACAGAGTACCACTGAAATCCTGGAATCTCTTTCAAAGTAAGGAGTTAGTATCACTGTATCACTGTCTTCCCGTTCATCATCGATTTGCTCGAACGGGCACCAGTAACATCTCCATATGTCCTGTCTCATGCAAGTAGAGCCCAAGGGCACCTGCTTGCTCCAGGAACATAAAGAGCCTCAAACCATTCCATCAGGTAGTGGGAATGAGGTCTATAATTGTTACTGGTATCTGGCATATCAAATACGACACAGATAGCTTGCCAGGCTCTGCCATGTGGGTAGCAACTCTTGTAGTCATCTCAAAATCCAGCATTTTGAGATGTTAGTAGAACATCAAGGACAAGGAGTTAGTAGAAGTAACTTAATCTCTGACTGGGCATCATCTCTGGCTAACAGGGTGGATTCAGAAAGTATGACTCTAACATCATTTTATCATGATAAGCAGCTGCAATTGAGACTAGCAAAATGAAGAGGTGATACTGCTAAAAATAAGAGTCTGATAACAGTATCTAAATGGAAAGAAAATAATCCAAACACTTAGGAACATAGCTCCTGTAACACAGTAGCAAAAAGAATTCAAAACAATATGGCAAGACAGATGACTCTAGAATGAGACCAGAACACTGCCCTTCTCTTTCCTATCAAGTCCCCTTTCAGTCCAATTACTCTTCACTTTCATCTCATTCTCCTTCAACCGGAAGAAGTCGCCATGACACTGCTGGAACTTTAAACTTCTGGATTCACTACAAAAAAAACAATCTAATCCAGTCGTGTGTGTGTGTGTGTGTGTGTGTGTGTGTGTGTGTGTGTGTGGGGGGGGGGGGGTGAGGCAACAAACACCAGTTTTTGTTGGAACCATTTAATTTCCATTACCTGTTACACAGTTCTGACATTAAATGTTACAGTCCGACAGAAAACCTTTTTCTGATCACCTGTCTAATTACCATCTCTTCTATATTTCTTCGTATCAGTTACATTCTACTATGTACAAGAATTACTGAAATGAACGCACACACCCACACTTCCACTAGGGCGGCGAGATACTAAAGGGACTAAGGCATTTGCCTAGCATACAGCAGGCCTTGGCCCAAATCCAGGCATCCCATAACAGTGCTCTAGGCAAGGCCAGAGGTTATGCCTGAGAACAGTGAGGACCAGGCACTTAGCACCAGTAGTGCAACCATCCCACCCCAAACTCCCCCAAAAAATTTTACCTCCCGTCTATACACATTAAAACAGTGAAATCAGAAAATCACAGTGACTCTTATTCACGTTCATATTCCATAAAATAGCATGTTTCTGCAGTCAATGTGAGAACAAGTGTACAGAATGGGGGCAGAAAAGGAGGAAGGCATTTAACAATTCACAATAGCTAATGAGTAAGAAAGAAGAAAAGAATGGAAGAGCTATAAATCCAGAAGGAGGAACAAGCAAATGGTTGAGCATGAAAAGAAGAAACAACCGTGCAGTGGAAGGGGCTGTGAGCTAAATCAGAAAGCAGGGAGAGATCTATTTCCTTAGTCACTGATCATTACTTTCCCTTGACTTTTACAAGCAACTAGACCTCTTTCACTCCCAGCAAACTAAATACAGAGTTATTTTTCCCTCAGCAAATCTACATTTTCATTATCTCATTAGGGAAGGAACTTTTTTAAAAACTTTTTTATTATACCACCGTGAGACATACAATTACAAAGGTGTTCACAATTGATTCTTGGTAATACAGTATTCCAGCACCCATCCCTCCACCAGTGCCCCATTTCCACCACCAATGTACCCCACCCCCTCCCACCCACCCTAAGGCTGCCTCAACAGCAGGTACCCCAGTTTCCTCTCTTTCTCTCTCTATCTCTCTCTCTGTCTCTGTCTTGTTTTACACATTGTGGCTAGACCTGCAGATATTTAGAGTTTATCACTTAAGTCTCTTTGTGTATATTCAATGGTGACTTTTAATCTGCCATTACCATTTCCCACATTTAGTAAAACACTGGTATCTATTTATATCCTCTTAATGAATGCAGTCATTCTATATCTGTCCTTTTCCTTCTGACTAATTTCACTCAGCATGATAATCTCCATGGGGAAGGAACTTCTTGAGAGAAGTCTGTGATGTGGGCATCTGAAAAGAGCAATCCTACATTCCCACCCAACTCCAGGATAACTTGTCTTCATTTTAAGTTACAATACTGTCAGCATAAAGTCTACAACAATAATTTTTATTTTCTTTTTTTCCTTTTTTTTTTCTTTTTGCTTTTTGGGTCACACCAGGCAATGCTCAGGGGTAACTCCTGGCTCTGCACTCAGGATTTACTCCTGGCGGTACTCAGGGGACCATATGTGATGCCGGGAATTGAACCGGGTCAGCCATGTGCAAGGCAAACACCCTACCTACCTGCTGTGCTATTGCTCCAGCCCCAACAATGTTTTTTTAACTTGGTACTCTGAATAAAAGTAAACATTCTAAACATAATGTGTTGAATGACTGGCATAGCAAGTTTGGAACTCTGCTGTTTTACCCACTCACAGCTTAATCTACTCACATGTTCTTAAGCCGAGGTTCATTCTAATGAGATCTCTCTTCTATGTAAACACTGATAGAGGGTGTGGCAGTTACAAAAGTCACCTTGATTGAATAACTTCTGACCTATTATACATCTACTAAGACTTCTATGTTATCTAGATTGGGCACAGATCTTCTTTATACCCACTGCACCCAGCATGGGCCAGTTAGAATTTACCAGGAGACTGCCACCCTGGCTACGTTGACACTATTGTTTAAGATTATAGGAAGGATCATTCTAGTTTGCCCTCATGCAGGCGAGTGTGACCCTTTTAGTATACGGAGAACAAGATATTCAGAATCATCCTGGTGCAGATAATAAATAACGAAGGACCTTGTGGGTACCATCTAGATTAAGCATGCAGCCCATGAAATTAAGATGTATTACTTTCTACCTGCCCCCCTCTCTCTTTCTCTCCAGTGTTTTACATAAGAGATAATCTCAGAAGAAAGGATTAGTCTTGGCATACTCCTTTGTTTATACCTGCAATAGGGTGTGGCACCACCTTTCTACACTGTTCTTTGTTGACAGGACCCTCCCTGCCAACAGTTAGGATTACTTTGGTGTACATAAGGTGACTGACTTGAGGCACTCGGCCCTTCTCCCCTTTTTCCCCTTCTTTTGGGTAGGACTCCTCTCGGGTGAGATCCTCTCTTTGGTGGGAGGCTTGGGATCTCTTGTATGGTCTAACTCCTGACCAGAGCTAGAGTTCTTTCATTATACTGGATTGCAGTGGTAGAGCTGTTTTACTATTAAAAGCCTTTTTGGAACTGTGCTGGACTCGTGAGTTTTCATCCGTTCCCAGTGGCCTTGGAGGTAGAAGAGAACTTCGGTCCTGATATTGTCAGGGAGCTGCTGTAATAATGAATATATAGTAAAAACATATACTTGGGGTCAAATTCTCAATGAGTCTGTAAAAACTTATTTAATCTACAAAGGAAAAAATGTACTGACTACTTCCAGAGAATTGTTTAAATTCTAACGTGCAGATGAAGGTGGTAATAAGCAAACAGGTTCCACTAACTGTGAAAGGATAATTTCTTTGTTTGTAAGTCAAATACTTAAAAGGCAGTAAACGAATAATGAGGTATATAAAAATCACCCCCAGCATATAAATTAGCTAAAATTTTTATATGAATCATAATACATACATACGTATGCATGCATATATGTATGTATGTATGTATGTATGTATGTATGTATGTATGTATGTATGTATGTACAGCAGGTTGCATGAACATTGTGCTACCCTGCGTTGGAGAAATACAGGAGGGGGAAGGCGCTTGCTTTCCTTGCACGTAGCTGACTCTAGTTCAATCGCTAGCACAGTGTGTGCTCCTCTGGGCACTATCAGGAGTCGCTCCTGAAACAGTCCCTTAGCACTGTCAGGGATGGCCCAACCCACCCTCCTACTTCATTCCCAAATGGTGTAATATTGCACTTCAGAGAATTTTTAGGTATTACCTACCTTACATAAAATATAGAATTTCCCAGTATGTGCTTCGAGTTCCCCAGTGGTTAAAGTTGCTTCACCTGAGTTTTCAATATCATAAAGCACAATCTGAGCCTCTATGAGGGGGCAAAGAACATACAATACTTTTAAAGTATATCAACTATGGACTTTTGGGTGGGGGCAATCTTTGGGCCCAACCCAGTGGTGATTAGGAGTTACTACTCCTGGCTCTGCACTCAGGAACCACACCTGGCAGGCTCAAGGGACTATGTGGCATAGGCGAATTGAACCCAGGTTTGCCACTTACAAGGCAGTTGGCAAGCACCTTATCCACTGGGCTAACTCTATGCCCACATAGTTATTTATCTATTAAGACCAGCGTTGCCATAATTACAGTATAGTAGTATGCTGAGCTTGTGAAAACTTGGGAACATTATAAAGAACTAAAAACGAATCCTTTTTTATATATATATATATATATAAAGGAACATTCGTTGAGAGTCCATAGAATCAATTTAATTTGCTCACTGACTGTGTGACCTTGGAGGAAAATGCTTTATTATTCTATCTTAGTTTTATCATTAGCAAAGTTGCGATTACAATTCAGATGCAGTCTTTTTTTTCAGAGTTGAATAAAAGATACCAAATGCATAGGATTACATAGTCTACAAACTTTAAGAGCTTCAGAAGACCTTAGAGATTACCCAGCAATGCCCCCATGAATAACATAAAGATTACTTGGATCATCTGGATTAAAATCCCAGATTTAATTTAATTCTCAAATCTAGTTTTTCTCATACTATCACTTCTCTGTTTTTACGAACAGAATGCTTTTAAAACATTAGTCAAGTAACTCTAGAGGCAAAGTAAGTCCCTGCGAGGAATAAAATTCTCAGGACAAATGGAAACTGGACATACTATTGTGTTTTACATTTCCACAGACAACAGATATGCACATACCCTAAAATATAGTTCTTTGGTTGGAGTGTTTGTTTTGGAAGGGAGCCACTCCGGTAGTCCATCAACAAGTGTGGTTGGCTCAATGGCAGAGCTGCAGGTGTGGAAGTGCTAGGGATCAATAGGGGCACCAATGGCTCTGCTGCTGAGGGGATGGCATCAGACACTGCCCAGGTTCAGTCTTGGGTAACGCTATCAAGCTCCTTTGAACAGAGATCTCTTTCCAGCCCCCAAATAAATAAAGTTTTAAAATACAAGTAGCACTGAAAAGATAAAGGAGGAAAATAACTGGTCCTTCCATCATCAAAAAGATATCTAATCAACAATAAGCAAAACAAATATTACTAAAATTAATGAGGAACAATGTATAAGAGAAGGGGGGGAGAGAGAGAGAGAGAGAGGAAGCAAAGTGCCTGCCATTTAGCACAGAGGCAGGCAGGAGAAGAGGGGAGAGAATCAGGGGACATTGGTGGTGGGAAATGGGCACTGGTGGAGGTATGGGTGCTGGAACACTGTGTGACTGAAACCCAGACATGAACATCTTTGTAACTGTATATCTCACGGTGATATGATAATTTTTTAAATAAATAAAATTAAACTAATGACGGAAACATGAGTAGAGAAATAAGTCAAAGCTGGAAGAGCCTAGAAATAGGTAAGACTATTTGGTGACACAATTTATTGCTGTCAAAGCTTTGCAGTTTCAAGATGCTAGTTAATGATATATCAAAATAATGCACATATTTTACTTGAAACTTAAAAGTTTTCTTTTCCTTAGTGACAAATTAATGGGGTAATTCTGGAATTCATTAAAAAACCTGATCTGATACAATAGTTTTACTTGCTATGTAGAACAGTTCAATGATCTAAATGAATACAGAAATTCCTGTGGCACTTTTTCACTACTGGATCATTATCAATCACTGTATCACTGTCTTCCCATTCATCATCGATTTGCTCGAGTGGGCACCAGTAACATCTCCATATGTCCTGTCTCATGCAAGTAGAGCTCAAGGGCATCTGCTTGCTCCAGGAACATAAAGAGCCTCAAACCATTCCATCAGGTCATGGAAATGAGGTCTATAATTGTTACTGGTATCTGGCATATCAAATACAATACAGGTAGCTTGCCAGGCTCTGCCGTCGGGTAGATCATTATCAATACTTGTTAAAATTTCTCATTTTTGCAATACGAAAAATCACAAAAGTGTTTGAGAACTCCATCGTGAGAGATAGTGATGCTTTATAATTATATTTCTTCAGGCAACTGTGGTCATGTTAAACATAATACACAAGGCAACAACAATCCCTAGACATATGATTCTCACCCTCATTTAATGGTGCTAGCAGTAATGATGAAATGTTACTACTTTTTCTATTAGTTTTAACTGTTTCTGACCACTCTTCATTCACAGCGTTCTAAAGTGTTACCTGTTAAAATTAATTACTTTTCTACAGTTCCAGCTTGTAATACTGCTATGTTAATTTAAGTGATGCTTAAAAGATTTAGATTGTTGGCCTAAAATTCCTTTTTGTTACCAAATGGCTAGAAAAGTGAATCTATTCATTGCAACTCTACTGGATGCTATAAAAACACATATTTGTGTAGCTAACAAATCAGCAATAGTAGGATCGTCTACTGCTGTATTAACTGTTCTATAATTTAAGACACACATTTCCAAAAACAAGCTGTTTTCATGCAGCTTGCTTAGATTATTAGTATTTAATTTGATAATTTATCATTGTTACTTAAATATTTCACTATGCTTTGCTTTGGTTCTGGGGCCACAGCTGGCAGTAGTCTGAGGCCCTCCCTTCTCAGTGCTCAGAGTGGGGGGACTGAATCTGGTCCTCTGTATGCATTCCAGCCGGGGGACTCATCTTCCCAGCCCTATTATTCGCTTCTATTTTTAATTTAGGCCTCAGTCAGTGGTGCTCCTGGACACCTGAGGTTATTCCTAATGATATTCAGCTCTTGTTTGGAGGTTCTGTGTGTTCGAGACTCACAGACAAGGGGCAGAGCTGCTACTGGTTCCCCTGTGCCCAGCCGCTCACGAGGCGCCCGAGAGAGATGGCGGGTTCCTAGCCCTGGCCCGCCACCACAGCAGAGCCTTGCAACAAGCCAGACGATCCCCCACTCCATAAGGGCCTCCACTTTCCACATCCGGACTTCTCTCTCGTCAGAACTCCACCCAGAAGACCAGCCTATCACAGCTCGGCTCATCGAGATCCACCCTGCAGCAGTCTTTTTTTAAATCTGGCCAGGGTATGCTGATCCAGAGACTCACAGACATGGGGCAGAGCTGCTACAGGCTCTCCCTGTGCCCAGCCGCTCACGAGGCGCCCGGGAAGGATGGCGGGTTCTAGCCCTGGCCTGCCACCCCAGCAGAGCCTCACAACAAGCCCGACGACCCCCCCACTCCATGAGGGCCTCCACTTTCTATATCCGACTTCCCCTCGTCAGAACTCCAACCAGTAGAGGAGCCTATCACAGCCTGGCTTGCACAGCTATTGCAGCAGTGCAGTTCATCAATAAATGCTGGATTTAGATGTGACTACAAGAGTATGCTACCCGCACAGCAGAGCCTGGCAAGCTACCCGTGTCGTATTTGATATGCCAAATACCAGAAACAATTATAGACCTCATTCCCATGACTAGATGGAATGGTTTGAGGCTCTTTATGTTCCTGGAGCAAGCAGGTGCCCTTGGTCTCTACTAGCATGAGACAGGATACATGGAGATGTCACTGGTGCCCGCTTGAGAAAATCGATGATGAATGGGAAGACAGAGAGACTCCCTCAGCTTGGTGGGGGAGGCCTGCCATTTCAATGCTTGGGCTGACTGTGCTCAATAGGGGCCATGTGGTACCAGAAAAGAATTCAGAGTCCTAGATAAGAAAGGCACGTGCTTTACCACTGTACTCTCTTTTCAGTCTCCAAGTTTGATCATTTTTACTGAAAATAAAGTAAAACAAATATAAAAAATCAGATACTCTAATGACTACCAATTTTTTAACATAGGTGCCAAATCTATTCAGTGATAGTTTTCCTTTAAGTAAATGTAAATAAACTTTTAAAGGGTGAGAAAACTTAAAGATTATGTATCAAACATATACAGAAAAATATAATCATATCTGATTAACAATGCAGTCCAGATGAAAGCAAGACTTATTTAAGATGCTGCCTATATTGTACATAACGTGGACGACTACTCAGTGTATTCTTACTGGGTTCCATTCCTGGCATGCTATATAATCTCCCAAGTACTACCAAGAGAGATCCCGAGTAGAGGATGAGGAGTAATCCCTGAGCATGGCCAGGTGTGACCAAAACAAAGCAAAAAAAAATCAAAGAATTCTAGTCACCCCAAGCACCTCAAAATAAATTCTAATTACTTATACCGTGGCAAAAATAATAAATATGTCCTCATAATTGCCCAACTAACAAATTATTACCTCAAACTGAATCACAGGAGAAGTTGTTAACAAATTGGGGGACAACACCGACAGTGCTCATGGCTTGTTCCTAACCAGGTGCTGGGGAAGAGGGGACATTATGGAATGACAGGGATCAAGCTGGTCACATGCAAGTACCTAACCCGCTGTACTAGCTCTCCGGACCCAGAAATATTTTGTCAATCACAGCTGTGAGACCAAGTGATGGATGTACGCATTTCTTAGAATTAAATTAATTTCTTACTTACCACTACAATTTTAAAGACTCCTTGACTCAAAGCTGTGCTAATGATGCAACTCTACTAAGAGCCATTTCTGTGAGCTAAGAATAAAGGTAGGAACCAAAGTACCAAAAGGCAATCTCTGATTTTTCACAACTCAGAGTTAAGCCTCGATTAAGAAAACTTAGCACAGTCTAAAATCACAGAAACAAATACTATGGCTTGCATTTTACATTTACTCTAAATTAAATCCTATGGGAGGAGTTATACTAGAAAAGGAGATGTGGAAAGCCACATCTACTTTTCTTTGATACTAGGTTCAACAGAAAATTAGAAAGATAAATTAGAAAGCTTTGCTAACAGAATGCAAAGGAAATTACTTTGTTCAGTTAGAACAAGTAATGCTAAATTCTGATTTTTATGGGAATAAGAATATATCTAACTCCAGAGCTTCCTTTGCACTTATGTTAAAATATGTTGTAATTTTAAATATAAATTTCACTGCTGATTATATATTTTTAAACACCTATTTAATACTCGATGATTCTGGCTTTAAACCAACAACTGCCTTAGGTAAAACCCACAATAGACTATTAGATGATGACTCCAGTATTTTATAAGAGACTAAGGAAAATATCATAGACTGTGCAAAGCAAAGCAATTTATAAACTACAGACCACCAGAATTTGGGATTTGGATAATCCACCTTGATCAGCACGACTTCATATTAAAAGGACAATGCTAAGATCATAATATAGACCACATCCTTCAACAATATAATAATAAAATTAATATCAATTGCAAAAGCCTGCTATATTTACTTGTCTCCAGAGTCAACCAGTAAGGTAAATTAAACAAAGCTTTGTAATGTGCTCAGACCCAGCCTAGGAAGGAAAAAATGATGTCATAAAACAGATTCTTTTTTATCAGATTCTACCAAAAAAAAGGGTAAAATAATTGCTTCCAAACTGGGAAAAAAGATTCATGCTTATCATTTCAGACTGAAAGTTATAAACTGCCATATGTTCGGTAAAGGGTATAATGATATAAAGAATAGCAAACCACAAAACAATGCCAAAATAATAATCGGGTTTAGGTCATAAGCAATTCTGCTTTAAACCAGCACTGCTCAGGTAACTGAACTGGGTCAGCAGTATGCAAGCATCTGCTACACCCTCTCTAACCCCAGCATTTTTCAAAGAACAACTTTACTTTTACAGAATAAACCTCTAAAAATCCTCCAGATAAACTCAGGAATGCTGCAGTAGCTAAATGCATAACTAGATTTTAGTTGAACAGCTCCCCCAAAGATAGGCTAACGTTAAGTAATATCTACCTAAAAAATACCACCACACATTTAATTATCAAATATATACCATTGCTAACACAAACAATAAATCACAATTGTCCCTGAAGTATTTCTTTATGCAGGAAGCAGAAAACACAGCTTAGGTCACTTAATACAATAATGCTCCATGCATGCTTTTCAAATTGAGCTAAAAGCTGAGTCAGGTACCCTAAGTGACTCAGGCTCTTCCTTGTGGAAAGATGTATCTCCTTCCTGGGCGAGAGGATGAAATACCTAAAAACAAAGAAACTTTGAGAAGACTACTTGCACAAAATTACCAACTTACCCATCAGATTTGAGTTCATGAAAGGTGTTGGAGACAAGCCTTCATGGCCGCCTAATCGACTGTCATTCAAGTGATCACTGAAATGAGGGCTGTCTGTAAAGCCCTAGAGGGAAAAAAGACCAGAGAATTAAAGAGATTATTTGGCAGCTTTGCTAATTGAATATAATTTCCTCATTTAATGAATATACAAATCTACCAATGGTCATTTAAGCCAAAGTTCGTGTTCATTACTTAAAAAGATAAAACAGTAAATGCTCCTTTTATTTAAGATTTTTTGTTTGTTTTTGGGTCACACCCAGCAACGCTCAGGGATTACTCCTGGTGGTGCTGGGGGCACTACATGGGATGCTGGGGATCAAACCCAGGTCAGCCACATGCAAGGCAAATGCCAAACCCACTGTACTTTAACTCTTCCACTCCTGGGAATATACCTGGAGATTCAAAAACACCCAGAAGAAACACTATCTGCACTTCGATATTCATCACATCTGAACCCCACAGAGAACAGAAGACTGGCTAAAGAAATCATGGTACATCTACACAATGGAATACTATGCAGCTGTCAGAAAAGATGAAATCATGAGATTTATCTGCAAATGGATGGACATGGAGATTATCATGCTGAGTGAAATTAGTCAGAAGGCAAAGGACAGGTACAGAATGACAATTAGTGTTCTACTAATTGTGGGAAATGGTAATACCACACTAGAAATGAGCACTGAATATAGGCAAAAAGGATAATCCGTAAATGTATATATGGAAAACTACAATGATTAAGAGATGGGAGGGGGGAGAGGGAAAGAGAGACAGAGAGAGACAGATATATGTATGTATGTATGTATGTATGTATGTATGTATGTATGTATGTATGTATATATATAAAGAGAGAGAAAGAGCGAGCAAGAGAGAGAGAGAGAAGGAAAAAGTGCCTGTTATAGACACAGGTTGGGGGAGGGGGAGGGAATTTGGGAACATTGGTGGTGGGAATAGGGCACTGGTGGAGAGATGGGTGCTAGAACACTGTATGACTGAAACCCAATCATGAATATCTTTGTATCTATGTATCTCACAGTGGTATAATAAAAAAAAAGGAAAAAGCATAACAGATGCACATGTGACAGATTTACCTGCCAGAGCAACACGAAGAGAAGCTGCATGTGAGAGAGAATGAATCCCAGCTACGGTCCTTCCTTGGCGCTCCCTTTACTGCTTAAAGCTTACGGGAAGTGCCAAGAGTTACAGCACAATGTCACACACCACTGAGCTTTTTTTCCTGACACTCCCCTGCCATTTGTAGGCATACAGTCACAACAAGGCATCAAAACTGTTAAACAATAACTAAATATTGCTTGTCATCACTTAACAATAATATCTCTGTAGGAAAATGCTAACAGAGGTACATTTGTAGGCCAGCCATGCTACTCACGTTCATATGAATGGTGAAAGATAAAGACTAATTTGTAAGCTCCTAGTTCTCTTACTCTTGAAATGAAACAAAGTTTCTCCTTCATAAATATAAAAATGAAAACACTGATTTACACAAAACTGTTTTCTAAAGCACATCTGTTCCACATATCTACGTTTAGGGCACCCACACTATGTTTACTTCATAGATGCATGCAGCACCATAGAACAATGATTTTACTCACACATAAGACTGCAATATGGAAGTCTCTAGTCATGTGTGTCCTGTACACAAACTGCAAGTAATGCTATAGCATTTACTTTAAGATTATTTTCTAGCCTACTCACAAAATCTGAGACTCATCTTAGGAAAGAGGACGGGATTCTATAAACTTTAAAACTCTAGTACTAACAAAATTTGACTGTGGACCTTCACTTCCTACTCATGTTCTCATCTCAAATAAGGCTAATATTCCTCATTTTAGCGAAAATGTAGCTGAAGCACAATCTTTGCATGTGGGGAGCACTTGGTTTGATCTCCAGCACTTAGACGGTCTCCCAAAGCATTACCAGGGCTGACACCTGAGCACTGAGCCAGAAGTTTACTCAAAATAAGCACACCCTCCAAAAAGAAAGAGAATTTGAAAACATAAGCAAAATTTTAATTTTTTCCCCTTACAGTCTCACTGTATATAGCACACAATCTTCTTGCAAAGCCACAGTACTAATTTATACTGCACATGATGAAACACTTCAGTTATATCAAATGTTAAAAAATGCATTTGACAATTATTTATATAATAAATCGCCCCTGGTTTGTATCTTCAAAACTAAGTACTTCTTTCCTTTTCTAATGTTCATAGTTCCTTAAAATAATTATTCCACTAAACCAATCACTGTATCACTGTATCACTGTCTTCCCGTTCATCTTCGATTTGCTCGAGCGGGCACCAGTAACATCTCCATATGACCTGTCTCATGCAAGTAGAGCCCAAGGACACCTGCTCGCTCCAGGAACATAAAGAGATTCAAACCATCCCATCAGGTCATGGGAATGAGGTCTATAATTGTTACTGGTTTTTGGCATATCAAATACGACACGGGTAGCTTGCCAGGCTCTGCCGTGCGGGTAGCATACTCTTGTAGTCATCTCAAAATCCAGCATTTATTGATGAACCGCGGCCGTGTAGGTAAGGATTAATCAAAAGAAATCTTTCTCAAGTTGAAAACAAACTCATGTTTTTTTTAACCTACATTCTTTTTCTTTTCCTTCATTTTATTTTTGGTTTTGGGTCATGGCAATGATTCTCAAAGGTTAAGGGGTTACTCCTGTCTCTACACTCAGGGACTGTTGATGGTGCTTGGGGTACCATATAGGATGCTGGGGATCAAACCCAGTTTAGCAGTATGCAAAGCAAGCGCCCTTCCTGCTGTACTATCTCTCCAGCCCTAGAATCACAAGAAAGAAATCACACCAAGTGTTCCAGTTTATTAGTCTCTGCTTGGTCAGAGTCAGTAGAATCACCAAAACTCCTAAGTCTTTATGAAAGTTCTGGGAGACACCTGATTATAAATGACTAGTCATACTTGAATACAAAGAAAAAGAAAAGAAAAATAAGTAGAAAAAGCAAAGATTAAAAGAAAACAATATTTAATATATTTTATTTGCCTTTATAATAAATTACCAAAATGAATAGAAATTTTAGATAAATAAGTTTACTGTTAAAGCAAATCACTGAATTTGTTTTTCTCTCAGTTAAAGAAACCTATGAATGGGTCACAGTACAGTGGGGAGAGTGTTTAGCTTACAAACAGCCGATCTGAGTTTGATCCCCAGCATCCTATATAGTCACCTGAGCAATGCCAGGAGTAATTCCTGAATGCAGAGGCAGGAATAAGCCCTGAGCATTGCAGGTGTTACGCACAAAGAACAAAAAAAAAAGAAGAAATCGATAAAAAGGGTTACAACTGTCATCTGAAGGAGGTACTGTATCTCGATGGTTCACTATTCTGATCACTAGTGAAAACACAGAAGCAGGAGTATCAGATATAATAAAAAGTATCCCAAAACAGTAGAAGAGCCTATTATATCCTGGATCATCAAGTCCGGCCCAGGTATGCTGATCCAGAGACTCACAGACATGGGCCAGAGCTGCTACGGCTCTCCCTGTGCCCAGCCGCTCACGAGGCACC
Source organism: Cryptotis parvus (assembly GCA_021461705.1). Taxonomy (NCBI): domain Eukaryota; kingdom Metazoa; phylum Chordata; class Mammalia; order Eulipotyphla; family Soricidae; genus Cryptotis; species Cryptotis parvus. The sequence goes on from JAJIBD010003020.1 coordinate 75,849, forward strand.
CAGGAGGGATGGTGGGTTCTAGCCCTGGCCCGCCACCCCAGCAGAGCCTCACAAAAGTCAGATGACCCCCCCATACACACACACACACACACACACACACACACACACACACACACACACTCCATGAGGGCTGCCATTATCCACATCAGACTTCCCTCTCGTCAAAACTCCACCCAGCAGAAGAGCCTATCACAGACCAGCTGGCACAGCCACTTGCGGCAGCACAGTTCATCAATAAATGCTGGAGATCAGAGGTGACTACTAGAGTATGCCACCTGCACGGCAGAGCCTGGCAAGCTACCCGTGTCGCATTTGATATGCCAAATACCAGTAATAATTATAGACCTCATTCCCATGACCTGATAGAATGGATTGAGGCTCTTTATGTTCCTGGAGCAAGCAGGTGCCCTTGGGCTCTACTAGCATGAGACAGGACATATGGAGATGTTACTGGTGCCCGCTCGAGCAAATCGATGATGAATGGGAAGACAGTGACACAGACAGTGATCTCTAAGTAGTAATGGCCAGTAACAATAAGCCCCCAGCCAACATCATGCTTAATGGTAAAAAGTGAGCACTTCCCTCTGAGATCAGGTACAAGGCAAGGATGTCCATCTCTTCCACTATTATTCAATGCAGTTTTGGTAGTCCCCACAATAGCAATCAGGCAAGAAAAATAAATAAAAGAGATTTTAATTGGAAAAGAAGTTCAAGCTGCATTATCTGCAGATGATATAACAAAATACACAAAAATCCTGTAGCCAGGCTTATCATCCCCCAAAAGCCAAATACATATTTTTTTTCTCCAGTGTACATGGAACATTCTCCATGTGCTTTGTGTTTTGTGTACACACTGGGACACAAAACAAAATCAAACACCTGAAAACTAAACAGTTCACTGCTGTCCAACCAGTGGATCAAAGAGGAAATCACAAGATCCCTGGGAACAAATGAGAACGAAGACATGTGCTATCAGACCTTGAGGGACACAGCTACAACAGTATAAGAGAACAGTTTATAGCTCTGCGAGTGTTCATTAAGAAGGAAGAAAGGGCCCACATAAATACTTTGACTTCATAGCTTAAGATATTAGAAAATGACCAATAAAAGAAGCCCAACTCAGGCAGGAATAAGGAAATAATAAAACATAAAAGCAGAAATCAATGAGGAGAAATAAGATAAATTCAAAAGATCAATGATACCAATAGCTGTTTCTTTGAAGAAATAAACAAGATAAACAAACCACTTGTAAGACCCACAAAGAAAGGGGGAGAGAGGACCCTAGTAAACCGAATCAGAAATGAAAAGGCACATCACAATAGAAACCATAGAAATTCAAAAGATCATCAGAGATTACTTTGAGTCTGTAAGCCACAAAACAAAAGAACCTAGAGGAAATGAACAAATCCCTGGACTCCTATAACCTCCCAAGTCTGAAACAAGAAGATTCAGAATACCTTAACAAACTTATCATTATCCAGGAGACTGAAACAGTAATCAAAAGTCTTCCCCAAAACAAGAGCCCAGGTCCAAATGGTTGCACTAGTGAGTACTTCCAAACCTTTAAAAGGACCTATTGCCAGTCCTTTTCAACTTTTCCAGAAAACTGAAGAAACAGAAACACTCCCAAACAGTTTCTAAGAGGCACATCACTTGATCACTCAACATCCCGTTATTCATTGATTTGCTCGAGTGGGCGCCAGCAACATTTCCATTGGACCTTAGCACATGCCAGAGCAGCCCAATGGCATCTGGTTGCTTCAGAAATACGAAGAGCCTCAAACCATTCATTCAGGGTATGGATAAAGAATTCTAACCATCTTGTAGGTGGGCGGCCACATGATCTTTTGACATCCCATTGGATCCAGTCGGTAAGGGCCCTAGTCAGCAGTCATCTCCAAATCGCATTACATGTCCAGCCCATCTGATTTTCGATGCCTTGGCAAACGAGACAGCGTCCGTGACTCTGGAATAGCGATGGAGGTCGGAGCTCCAAATTCCTTCTTTCACTTGAGTGAGGTGTGATATTCCAAGCATAGCTCTTTCGATTCCTCTCTGGGAGACCCGAATAGCATTCTCATCCTGCTTTCGTAGGACCCTAGGTCTCTGAGGCATATGTTAATGCAGGAAGAACGATGGAGTTGAAGAGATGTGGCCAGAGCCAGAGGTTCTTTGTCTTTTTAGCTATTTCTTTGATGCTTTTGAAGGCATTCCATGCCACTCTCTTCCTCCTGAGCAGCTCAAGTTTTAGGTCACTCATCATGTTGACTTCTTGAGGCACCATATAACCCTGATACCAAAATTCGACAGATATCACACGAAAAGAAAGTTACAGGCCAGGGGCCAGAGCCATAGCAGCGGGTATGGCATTTGACTTGCACGCAGCTGACTTGGGTTCCCATTTGATTGGTATCCCATTTAATCCCCGAGCACCGCCAGGAGTAATTCCTGAGCTCCTGAGCAAAGAGCCAGGAGTAATCCCTGAGCATTGCCGGGTGTGACACAAAAAGACGGGAAAATAAAGAAAATTATACCCTTGCTAAACACAGATGCAAAGATCTTCAACAAAACACTAGCAAATAGAATCCAAAGACTCATCAAAAAGATCATACACCATGACCAAACAGGATTCATTTTGGGGATGCAAGGATGCTTTAACATTTCAAGTCAATCAACAAATTCTCTTCAACAAGTGGTGCTGGGAAAACTGGGCAGCTATATGCAAAAAAAAAAAAAATGAACTCATTCAGACCTCCGTCTAATGACATACAAAAGTCAGATCAAAATAGATTAAAGATCTCAGTACAACCTGAATCCATAAGGTACATCGAAGAAAACAGGCAGACTCATCCACGACATTGAAGCTAAAGGCATTTTCAAAGAAAAAACATCACTGACAAAGCAAGTGAAAGCAAAGATAAACATATGGGACTACATGAAACTAAGAAGCTTCTGCACCTCAAAAGAAAGAGTGAACAAAATACAAAGACAGCCCAAGAACTGGGAAAAGTTATTTACACAATACCCATCTTACAAGGAGTTAATCTCCAAGATACATGAAGCACTGGTAAAACTTTACAAGAAAAAAAGCATCCAACCCCACCAAAAGATGGGGAGAAGAAGTAAACAAACTTCCTCTAAGCAGAAATTAAAATGGCCAAAAGAAATGAAAAAATACTCTGCTTCACTAATTATTAGGAAGATGCAAATTGAAACAACAATGAGATATATCACACCACAGAGAATGGAACACATCCAATAGAGCAAGAACAATTGGTTTGGATGCAGGGAAAAGGGGACTCTCATTCACTGCTGTGGGAATTCCAAATTTGGAATACAATATGGACATTCCTCCGAAAACTAGAAATTGAGCTCCCATTTGACGCAGCAAATCCACTCCTGAGAATACAGCCTGGGGGCCCCAAACACAGAGCAGAAACACCATCTGTACTTCTACGTTCACGGCAGCACTATTCCCAACTGCCAGAACCCGAAAACAACCTGAGTGCCTGAGAACAGATGACTGAATAAAGAAACAGTGGTACATCTACACAATGGAATACTACACAGCTATATACGCAATACACAGGACATTTACACAGCTGTTAGGAAAAATGAAGTCATAAAATCTGCCTATAAATGGATGTATATGGAGAGTATCATGCTGAGCGAAATTAGTGAGAAGGAAAAGGACAGATATAGAATGACTGCTTTCATTTGTGGGGTATAAAAAAAATATTATGAGACTAATATCCAAAGCCAGGCAAAACAGGGACCAGGAGAACTTGTCAATGGTTGGAATCTGTCACAAGTGTCTGGGGGACAGAAGAGAGGGAGAGAAACTGAGGACACTGGTGTTGGAACAGTGCACTGGAGGAGGGATGGGTGCTGGAACACTGAAACCCAATCATGAACAGCTTTTTAACCATCTCACAGTGATATAAATTAATAAATAAAATTTAATTTTTTAAACCTCAAAAAACGCTGTACTCATCACTAAAACACTTAGTAACAATAAACCAATATAGCAAAGTAGCAGGCTACAAAATCAAAGCATAAAAATCTGGGGCTGATCCTAGCTTCACCCGCACCACTGTTGGGTTATACCCCACCGATTAGCCCTGAGTTCTTACACTGCTGATGAAGGACTGTTTATCCTCCTTCCCATAAGCCTTTGGCATATCCTTAGGTCTAAGAGATTTGGTTCTTGTATAACACAGAGGAGAGAGGGGGCAGGTATTTTTAAATAAGTTTATCTCTGAACTGATTATTCTGGGACATCAGTCATATTTTCTAATGGCGTCTCAATGCCCTTGGTTTGATTTTAATATCCTAGATAAGGATCCTCTATGAGGGACTGGATGGTACCAGCAAGAGAACCACCCTGGCTATGAAATCGGACCACCTGTAGAAGTTCTGCTCTGACCCAAAAGATTAGAACAAGTCCAGAATAAGCTTTGTTCTGACAAGCTGTGAAAGGCTTTGTACTGGAAAGAGACTTTAAGAAATGCGCTGGAGCATGAAGATAATCAATCTGCATGAGAAGCATAGTTTAGACCATGAAAGTTCACCCTGTATATTTAATCTCAGGTGAATTATTATGCCTATCTCCCTTTACTGCATTTATATAAGATTACCAGATATACTGAAATGATTGTTTATTAGCTTTGTTTATTAGCTTTAGCAGTGGTCTACATCAGCATCTCTTAAGGCTTGGGCCACAGAGGCATGGGGCCCCTTGGGGTCTGCACCAGCAAAAGAGCCACTGGTTTGACCTTTGGATGTCCTGCCCCCAGTGGCTGGAGGCTTTAGCACACATATAGGTGAGTGCATATGGTCAGTCACACATGGTCGGTGTGAGTCGGTTGGCCAGTGTGGTGGTGGCAGACAGTGCATACCCACCGATCACTTGACATCCCGTTCTTCTTCGAGTTGCTCGAGTGGGTACGAGTAACAATTCCATTTGTCCCTGTCATGTGCCAGTGTAGCCCAAAGGCATCTGCTTGCTCCAAAAATACAAAGAGCCTCAAATTGTTCGTTCAGGGTCTTGACAAAGAAGTCTGACCGTCTTGTAGGTGGGCGGTCACGTGATCTTTTGATGTCCTGTGGAATCCAGTCGGTAATGGCTCTAGTCCAGCGGTCGTCTCCAAATCGCATTACATGTCCAGCCCATCTGATTTTCAACCCTTTGGCAAGAGAGACAGCATCGTTGACTCTCAATCGTCGATGGAGGTCAGAACTCCGGATTCCTTCTCTCACTTGAGTGAGGCGTGATATTCCAAGCATAGCTCTTTCGATTCCTCTCTGGGAGACCCGAATAGCATTCTCATCCTGCTTTCTAGTGCCCAGGTCTCTAAGGTGTAAGTTAATGCAGGGAGAATGGTGGAGTCAAAGAGAAGTGCCCAGAAATAGAGGTTCTTTGTCCTTTTAGCTAGTTCTTCAATGCTCTTGGAGGCATTCCACGCTGCTCTCCTCCTCCTGGGCAGAGCAGGTTTTAGGTCAGCTCAGGTTTTAGGTCGTTCATCATGTTGAGTTCTCAACCTAGGTACACATAACTGCTGCATTCAGAGATGTTTGTTCTGCTGAGAGTGAATAGAGCATGGGTAACTAGTTCATTTTGCATGAACATTGTTTTGCTGAGATTCAGAGGTAGACCTATCTTTGCACATTCTCGGTCGAAGTCAGTCAGCATTTGTGCCACTTGGCTAATGAAGACTGCCAAGAAAGACACGAAAGGATGCCTGTCTTCAAAAATTCTAGAGCTCATTCGCCAATGTGGCAAGGCGTAAGCCTCAGGCAACCAAATGCTAATGTCCAAGCTCGCAGAGCAGTGTAGAGAAGCAAGAAAGGAAGACCTCAAAAAAAAGAAGAGCAGCAATACTGGCCGATACAGCAGAAACCGGAAAAGCATTCACAACGCCCGCCTGCCCTTTGCCAACTATAAGACCAAGATGACTGCCCTCTGACATCCTGATGGAGCTATCACATCTTCCAGAAAGGCAATGGAGAAGATTATCCATGACTTCTACTCAGATCTCTTTGATAGCCACATCCACCTGCCCACACACCAAATTCAGCAGGATGGTTATGTCGTTCCCAACATTCTCCTTCTGAAATCCAACATGCCATTTCGTTGGTAAAGAAGCAAACAGCAACCGGCCCAGACAAAGTCAGACCCGAACACCTGAAGAATCTGCCGTCAGTACGCATCAATACGCTGGTTCTGTTCTTCAAACGCTACCTGTCTGAATGCAAGGTGCCCTCCCAATGGAAAACCAACAGGGCAGTTCTACTGTTCAAGAAGGGAGATATCCACGACATTGGCAACTATAACCCCATCTGCCTGTTGTCCATCATCTACAAGCTGTTTATTCAAGTCACCCTGAACAGGATTGGCAGAACATTAGATGAAGGACAACCATGCAGCAAGCTGGCTTCCGAAAAGGATTCAGCACAATCGACCATATCCACATGGTAACCAAACTCAATGAGGTTTGTAGGGATTTCAAGATGCCACTCTGCCTAACATTCATTGATTTAAAGAAAGCCTTTGATTCTGTGGAGACTGAAGGGGTCATTGTAGCCCTAGCCAAAAAGGGTGTTCAAACCCAACACATCAAGATCCTTCGTGAGCTGTATTAACGGATTCACCACCAGGATCTCACCATTCTACAAGGAAGTGACCACTGATGTCAAAAGAGGGGTTTGGCAGCGTGATACCATTTCACAGAAACTCTTCAGCGCCACTCTGGAGAACGTCATGTGACAATTAGAATGGGAAGGAATGGGAGTGAAGACAGACAGTCGGCAACTACACCATCTCCACTTCGCTGATGATAGCAGTTGATGTGGAGTGAAATTAGAAGTAAAGATTTGGATTCTCTAAACTGGGTTTCTGGCTTTTTATTCATGAGCCTGAGGGGAAGGCTGTTGGCCCCCAGAGTGACCAGGAAACCTGATGGGCCTTGATGCTCTTGGGGACCCCAGACAGCCCCAACACACAACCACCACAGGGTTTAGTCTGGGTGTCTTTCCAGAAGCACCCGGTAATGCTAGTCACGATCACTGAACTGCTTGGCTCACCCAGTCAGGCTAAGATCAGCAGGAAGGTGGGGGAGGGAGGAGAAAAATACCTTCCAACTTGTACCCAAAAAAAGCTGCAACTGGTGAGATTATTCAAGGTGCAGGATCACAAATCAGCACACAAGATTTAAAAAACTACAGGTTTAGAGAGCCAGAGCAATAGTATAGTGGGCAGCACACTTGCCCTGCATATGGTCAAGGCAGGTTCAATCCATGGATCAGCAGATGACCGTCCCCCCATGCCCCCCCCCCACTAAGAAAGATCCCTAAGCACAGAGTCAGGAATAACCCTGAAGCACTGTCAGGCATGCTCCCATCCTCAAAAAACAAAACAAAACCCCTCAATCGTATAAATTTATAAATAGGCATGATCACTTGATCACTTGACATCCCATTATTTATCGATTTGCTCGAGCGGGCGCCAGTAATATTTCCATTTGACCCTATAATGTGCCAATGTAGCCCAATGGCATCTGGTTGCTTCAGGAATACAAAGAGCCTCAAACCGTTCGTTCAGGTTCTTGACTAAGAAGTCTGACCACCTTGTAGGTCAGACTTTTGACCTACAAGATGTGATCTTTTGACATCCCGTGGGATGCAGTTGGTAACAGCTCTAGTCCAGCGGTCGTCTCCAAATTGCATTACATGTCCAGCCCATCTGATTTTCGATGCCTTGGAAAATGAGACAGCATCCCTGACTCTGGAACAGTGACAAAGGTCGGAGCTCCAGATTCCTTCTTTCACTTGAGTGAGGTGTGATATTCCAAGCATAGTTCTTTTGATACCTCTTTGGGAGACCTGAATAGCATTCTCATCCTGCTTTTCGTAGGGCCCGGGTCTCTGAGGGCATATGTTAAAGCAGGGAGAATGGTAGAGTTGAAGAGATGTGCCTGGAGCTGGAGGTTCTTTGTCTTTTTTGCTATTTCTTGGATGCCTTTGAAGGCATCAAAGAACGTCGTCAGTGAGGGGCGACAGTGAGGTTGGAGAGTTCCTTGGCTTGCGGCCCCCATTCCTGGGCGACTCCGGTGGGGCCTCAAACCCAGCCCACGGGGCGACACGATTACGGACAACTGGAGGTCATCTTTCTTTACAATCTTTACCGCTGCCATGTTCGCTGCGCTCATCAAGGACCGCCAGTGTGACAACCGGGGCACAGGCCATGTGTCCTCCGGCTACGTGGAGCGGCTGAAGGGCATGACCTGCTTGTCAGGGTGGAGAGCGACCTCACACTCAGCGAAGCTCAGCAGGGGGTTACTCCTGGCTCTGCACTCAGAAATTACTCCTGGCAGTGCTTAGCCCAGCAAGCTACTAAGAGTATACCACCCGCACTGCTGAGACTGGCAAGCTGTCCGATGCGTACTCAATATGCCAAAACCAGTAATAAAAAATGTTCATCTTCCTGACCCTGAAAGAGCCCTTAATACAGCAGCACTAGGAAGGAGGAACAAGGAGGGCCTGATAAAATTTCAGGGCCATACTAAGCTGCCAAAACGAAGAAGGACTAAAATGACTGTCTGTACTTTCAATGCATGTACACTGGCAACGGAAGCATATATCAAGGACCTGATGGTGCAAGCTCAAAAGATCAAGTATGGCATCATTGGTCTGACTGAGAAGAGGAGGCGCCAATCACATCACGACGTTTTTGACACCTGAGAAGAACTTTCCTTGGAACATGCGATGAAAGAGGCGTCGGTGGTATCGGGTGTCCTTGTCAACACGAACATGGCCTCAAACATTGATTCATTTGAATGCCTAACAAACCAGATAGGATGATTACACTTGAAGAGATGTGGCCCACTGCCAGCAATTTCTATCTTCATTGTCTACGCACCAACATCCACATACAAAGGAGATGAAATTGAGAAATTCTACATGGAACTGGAGGAGTTCTATAAAAAAGATCACACCTTCTACAAGATCATAGTCAGTGATTTTAATGCCAAGATAGGACCGAGAAGATCTGCCAAAGAACTCCACATCGGGACCCATGGCCTAGAATGTAATGAATAGGCTGAGACTATCTGAGTTCATCATGTCCACCAAGACCATTCATGGGAACTCACAGTTCCAGAAGGCTGAAGCGAAACGTTGGACATGGGAATCCCCTAGTGGACAGTTCCACAATGAAATTGACCACATCATCTTCAATCGATGGTTTTGCCTGACCAATGTTATGGTCATCCCAAAATTCCAAACAGGGTCGGATCACCATCTCCTTTGTGCAAATAGGCATGAATAACCAAAAATGGTGTTTTATAACCATTAATAACCAAATGGTGTTCGGTTATTACACAATGACACTGGGCTGTACCACCAGTGGTTCACAATTAAATGTGGTTTAAGTAACACAAACTGCAGCACTAGCAGCCACATTCAAGACATCAAAATTTTTGAAATATTTAATAATAAAATGAAAGGTGAGCAAGATCTATTCACTGGAAACTATAAGGTATTTCTAAGAGAAATCAAAAGAAGATTTAAGTACATGTACTTCACTCATGGATCAGAAAATTCCATATACTAAACTAACAAGTTCCTTTTTAAACTATCCGACAGATTGAGGGGTAATAATCCCAAACAAAATCACAAAAGACTGATAGACTTATGAAGAGTTATGAAAATTTACAAAAACTTTCATTAAGACTGGACAGATTTTGGGGGAAAAAATACAATCAATCTTTTTGTCACATTTTACAGAGAGAGAACTCACAAAAGTACAGTATAAATAATCATAACTTGTTCAGTATACTAGTTCTTGACATTGTTTGATGTAGTCCAATTTAAATGCAACAAAATACAGAAGGAATCCATGTTGGGGAAAGGGGAAATGAGAGCACATTATATTTATTTCTTAATTATGGTATACTAAAAATGAATCTAAACAAACAACTGTGTAACATAAATATAATGGCTCTCAGGGCTATGTATCTGTGTACTGCTTATTAATATCTATTAACAGATTCATAGAAACGATTATCTTAGTTTTATAATAATTTTCATTTAAAGTGACAGTTATAAAGTTACTGATAGTTGAGTTTAAGGCATATATATATTTTTTTAATTTTTTACTATACCACCGTGAGACATACAATTACAAAGGTGTTCATAATTGGTTCTTGGTAGTACAGTATACCAGCACCCCTCCCTCCACCAGTGCCCCATTTCCACCACCTATGTACCCCACCCCTCCCACCCACCCGCAGGCTGTAAGGCATATATTTTTAAAATTCAATTCCACCACCAGTGTCAACTAGTCTCTCCCAGTATTCCCATACTCAATTCCCCTTCTTAAACTATGATTTTTTGAAATTTTTTTTTGTTTTACATATTAGGAACACTAGCCCAAAATATATAATTCATTTGACTAAGTCCATCTGTTTAATGAGAAAAATATTCAGACTGAAATCATCTATTTTTATGTACTACAAAGCAAAATTTCATTCCCACTGAAGGTTTCATACCAAGTATTGTTTCTATTTCTGTGCTTCCTTTATTGCTGGGCAATCATCACTCTAATTTAATTCTATACTGAGCGACAATTACTGCTGGGTCATCATCACTACAGTTTTATTCAGTAATGTAATAATCTTCCCCAAGAGAATCAACACTATATTGTCCATGGAATGTGGACTGGACATTTTGTTTTCCTCAAATAATGCCAGTGATGACAAAATAGCTGAATTGCACTAATTTTTCATGAATGAAACAAGTGGAAGTGGAAAAAAAAATTTAGGGTTCCTAAAACAATTACAACATTCAACAAAGATGGGGTTAGTGGGCAACAAGGAGTCCTTCCCAGGACTGGGGACAGAGTTGGGGCCCACAGGCTGGGGACAGAGCTGGGGCACAGGCTGAGGTACAGGCTGTGCCTGCGAGGTCGTGGGTTTGAACCTTGACACTGCACAACTTTAAAAGCATTGTTAGGGGGGGGGGAGGGTTATTAACCAAGAGAAAAAATAAAATAATTTTTTAAAGAGTATTTTCCAAACGGAATGAGAAGATCATAAACAAGGGTCACTTACAGCTGGTAAGACACTCTTGCAGTGGTTGACCTGAATTTGGTCCCCCAATTCTGTATATGATGACTAAAAGTGAACCCTGAGCAGCCAAAAGAATATAACAATATCATAACCCATGGTGATTGGTATGGCAGATAAGGCATATTAGGATAAATGAAAATTACTGCCGAGTCACTAAATAATTTCCTACACTACAATGATTATGTTCGAATGCAAATATGATTTGTTCCCAAAAAGCAACATACAATTTAAAACCACATTATTTTACTGCAGGGAGAAAATTATTTTTTGTTTTTCCTTGGGCCACCCCAGCAGGGTTCAGGGCTTACTACTGGAGGGCCTGGGGGTACCAGATGGTTTGCTGAAGAATCAAATCTAGGTAGGCCATGTGCAAAGCGAAGTGCCGTTTCTGCAGTCCCAGAGAGATAGTTCAACAGTGCAGGAAGCACTTTTTGTATGTAAGATGTCCAGGTCTGATCCCTAGTTGTACGGTTCCTTGAACAGAACTGTTGGCACCCCTGAGCATCTCTGGGTGTGGCCCAAACATAAAAATAAAAACAATTTCATAATGCCAGTTTAATAAGATGAAGAGAACATTTAAGGATAATATTATCCTTAGAATAAAAGTGCTAGAATAAATAACAAAAATCACAAATGAAATAACAATAACTCATATTAAGCCTCAAGCATAATCTGTTCATAATTGCATAACAATTTTCGTGTGTATGTGTTTGATTCACACGCAGAAATGCTCAGTGGTTATTCCTGGCCCTGTGCTCAGAAGACAATATGGAACGGGGGGACTGAACTAGTGTTGAGTCTCATGCAAGGCAAACATCTGAAAACCTGCACAATGGCCCTCAGAACTATTTTTTGAAGTAGAGAGCATTTCAAACAGATTTGAAAACTTAAGATGTAAGGAGTCTGAAGATTAAAAGCAATGAATCTTTTCAACTTCTTCTATAGCCTATTGTAAGAATGTAGATTAGCAAGAATTCATATTCATAAAAATGTTCATGAAATTCATTAAAAAAAGCTGCCCATTTCTGGTCTTTCCCATTAATTACCAAGATCTATAATGCAAAGAACATGTACAAATAATTTCGATTTCATAAATACAGTGCTAGAAAGATAGCAAGATAACTGGGAGTTTGCCTTGCAAACACCCAGCCTGGGTTCAATCCCCAGCACCACATATGATCCCCCAAACCCTGACAGGACTGGTCCCTGTGCACAGAGTCAGAAGTAAGATCTGAACACTGCTGGATGTGTTCAGAACACATCCAGAACACCCTGCCTCCCAAAATTTTATCCATATATTTTCCCGAGCTTTTGTTGGGGATTTAAAATGGTACATTTCTCACTGGGCAGCTACATGTAAAAAAAATGAACTTAGACCCCTTCTAACGCCATGCACAAAAGTCAGATCAAAATGGATTCTAGATCTCAACATCAGACATGAATCTATAAAGTACATCGAAGAAAACATAGGAGAAACGCTCTACGACATCGAAACGAAAAGTATCTTTAAAGACGACCACACCACTGACCAAGCAAATGGAAGCAAAGATAAACAAATGGGATTATATAAAACTAAAAAGCTTCTGCACCCCAAAAGAAACGGTGACCAAGATACAAAGACAATCCACAGAGTGGGAAAGGATATTCACCCAATACCCATCTCACAAGGGGTTAATATCCAGGATATATCAGGCACTAGTAGCACTCCACAAGAAAAAACAGCCAACCCCATCAAAAAATGGGGAGAAGAAATGAACAGAAGCTTCCAAAAAGAAGAAATTCGAATGGCCAAAAAGGCATATGAAAAAGTGCTCTTCATCTTTAATCATCAGGGAGATGCAAATCAAAACAACAAGGAGGTACCATCTCACACCGCAGAAACTGGCACACATCCAAAACAGCAAGAACAACCGGTGCTGGCGGGGATGTGGGGGAAAAGGGACTCTCATCCACTGCTGGTGGGAGTGCCGACTGGTCCAGCCCTTTTGGAAAACAATATGGGCATTCCTCCGAAAACTAGATATTGAGCTCCCATTTGATCCAGCAATAGCACTCCTGGGAATATACCCGAGAAACCGAAAAACACATAGCAGAAACACTATCTGTACTTCTTTATTCATCTCTGCGCTATTCACTATAGCTAGAGTCTGGAAACAACCTAAATGCCCGAGAACGGAGGACTGGCTAAAGAAACTGTGGTTCATCTACACTATGGAATACTATGCGGCTGTCAGAAAAGATGAAATTATGAAATTTACCTGCAAATGGATGGACATGGAGACTATCATGCTGAGTGAAATTAGTCAGAAGGAAAAGGACAGATATAGAATGACTGCATTCATTAATACGACATAAATAGATACCAGTGTTTTACTAAATGTGGGAAATGGTAATGACAGATTAAAACTCACCATTGAATATAAACAAAGAGACTTAAGTGATAAACTCTAAATATCTGTAGGGCTAGCCACAATGTGTAAAATAAGAGGGAGAGAGATGCAGAGACAGAGACAGAGAGAGAGAAAGAGAGGAAACTGGGGTACCTGCTATTAAGGCAGCCTGGGCGGAGGGGGTGGGGTACATTGGTGGTGGAAATGGGGCACTGGTGGAGGGATGGGTGCTGGTATACTGTATTACCAAGAACCAATTATGAACACCTTTGTAATTGTATGTTTCACGGTGGTATAATAAAAAATTTAAAAAAATAAAGTATTTAGTGCGAAAAAAAAATAAAAAATAATAAAATGGTACATTTCTCATCTTGTTCAGGACTTAATCAGGAATCCAATCATCTGCCTATCAAAAGAGCATGAAATTCCAAAGATACAGATTCCTCTCAGACTGCAACATAACTTTACATGAGTTTGAACATGAGGAAAAAAAAAGGTATCACATAAGACAACTATCTTTCTGGTCATCAGGCATATTTTTATTTTCCTCACACACTTCTTATGAAATATCTCTTGTGAACAAAACCTATGGCTCAGAGACTATCTTTTCCAATGTCAAATAAGTCATAAAAGCTTTTCCCTGTGCCCAGCCACCCACGAGGCACCTGGGAGGGATGGCAGGTTCTAGCCCTGGCCCATCACCCCAGCAGAGCCTCGCAACAACCCAGACGACCCCCACTCCATAAGGGCCACCATTTTCCACATCCGACTTCCCTCTCATCAGAACTCCACTCAGCAGAAGAGCCTATTACAGCCCAATCAATAAATAGTATTTTCTACTCACTTTAATTATATTCAAGCCCTTCCTCAAATTCTGGTCTTATTAAATGACTTTCCTGATTTTCCTTCTGTAGTGGCACTCATTCCATTCCTTTATATTTAAATATTTTTAAATTAAAGATAAATTTTTATGTAAAAATATTTTAAATACTGGGGCGGAGTGATAGTCCAGCAGGTAGGGCATTTCCTTGCACGCAGCTAACTCCAGGTTTGATCCCCAGCATCCCATATGGTCCCCTGAGCACCTCCAGAAATAGTTCCTAAGTGCAGAGCCAGGAGTAACCCCTAAGCATTACCGGTGTGATCCAAAAAACATCTTTAAAAAAAGTGTTTGAAATACTATGAAGTATAAAAACATTCTATTTTAAAGTACAAATGCTGTATGTTTGGACAAATCGAACTTTCTCAAATAACTCTCATCACTCCCTCATGAAGCTGGCTCTCCAGTCCCCGTTACCCCATTCATGCACTAAGTGGTACTAAGTGGACAGCTATCAAGTCGTTCCCCTACCTTGCAATGAAAGATTAAAACAGGGGCTGAAGCAATAGTAAGGCAGTTAAAGAGCTTGCCTTGCATGTGTCCAACTCAGGGTTGATCCCTAATACCCCATATGGTCCCTAAGTCCACCAGGAATGATCCCTGAGTACAGAGCCAGAAATAAGCCATGAGTACCACCGGTTTGTGCCCCAAACTAACAATAACACTAAAAAGGATCAAAGGATAAAGCAAAAATAATAATAATAATAATAAATAAAATAAACAGGTTGCATCACTTGTCTTCCCATTGTTCATCGATTTGCTCAAGCGGGTGCCGGTAATGTCTCATTCGTTGGGAAGGAGGTCCATTATTGTTACTGTTTTTGGCATAGCAAATATACCATGGATAACCTGCCAGGCTCTGCCGTGGATCTGTGTCCATCCCAGGGGGTCCATTCTGTCTAACATATATGTACCCAGAATCTATCCTCCATTTTATTCTCACAATAATATTAACTTTATAGAAAGTAATAAAGCTATGTAAAAGATATCAAAATTTAAAAAAACATCAAGAGACTGAAAGAGTAATATGGTTTGATTTCCACTTGTTAACCTTATAACTTTTTGTTTTGGGGGGACTACACCTGATGATGCTTGGGCTTAATTCCTTGACTGTGTGCTCAGGGATCACCCCCTGGTGGTGTTCCAGGGACCACATGGGATGCCAGTGAATGAACCCCATTGAACCCAGGTCAGCAGCATGCAGCCTAAGCACCCTAGTAACTGTATTGGCTCTTCAACTGTTTAAAGACTGAAAAATGATGATATTTTTTAAAACAGAGAACTGTAGAGGTCAATTGATGTAGACACAGATGTAGCACAAACAAAACATGGAATTCAATTTGGAGAGGAAACCTGTGGCGGAGCAAGGTCTCCAGAGGCACTGTCACTAGACCAGTGGTAGACTGAAATAATGGATGGTGTGACTAGCTGAAAACAGGGAGGCAGAAATATGAAAGCTGTGATTTTGCTACATACATGTATATTCATGTTTTCCTTATACAAGCATATTACGATAATGTAGATACTGCTTTTATGACAACCAAGAGTAATTTTCTCTCCAGGGTCTGTGTAAGCCTGATTTTAAAGTACACCCTTTTCTGAATCATCGTTCTCTTCACATTCAGCACAGTCAGAAGGAGCAGTTACATAACAAAACAGATTATGGGGAACATAGATGCAACATAGAAACACTTACTTTAATTCTCTGTCCCTCCTGTCTTGCCTTGCTATTTAACTGCTTCATCTCGTGTTTGGACCTGAGATCAAGAGGCATAAAATACTATTTCAAAATGTGTGTCCTTTCTAATTATTGCAATTTGAACTCCTACTAGCTATAAACCTTTATAGCTAGACCAATTTGCCCTTCAACAATAAAAACCAAGCAATAGTCTGGAGAATATATCTACCTAAATGAGGTAAAGTGACTCTAAACTTTGTTACCCACCAATTCTGACAAATGGGAAATAGTTAAATCTATTTTTTATTCAAACAACCATATTTTCCCATTGATAAGGAAATTTATCAAATCAAACAATCCGTAGTTGTTTAAGACAACCACAGCTGATTTGTTAAAGCTAAATATCATGGATCCTACTCAAAAGCTACACTTTTGTGAGGGGAACTGGTTTCTCTAAACGATTTTCTACCATCTTCATTCACCAAGTTGTTTCAGATTTCCTTTCCTTTGTGAAATTTTTCCTTGCTCCATTACTTTGAGCCTAGATCCTCTTACCCTAATTCAAGTCTCAATTTGTCATAAATAGGCCTACGTAGTAACATCTTATCAGATCAATCTAATTCTTGCCACACTTTCTCACTGATTCCACTGTTCATACTACAAGTACACTTTGTAAGGTTTCATGTCATTCTAAGTGTAGAGTCTGTTTAACTGGCTCTAAACTCTATAAGGATAGACAACAAATCTTCTATAAAGAAGGTTTAAATGGAGCTGGAGAGATAGTACAGAAGGCCGAGTGCTTGCCTTGTTCATGGCCAACCTGAGTCTGAGCCACAGTATCCTACATGGTTTCCTGAGCAGAGTCGGGAGTAATTCCTAACTGCAGAGCCAGGAGTAAGCATGAGCATCACCAGGTGTGACCCACTCGCTCACTGTTCACCCTCAAAGTAAATACACTTACTACTTACTGATTTGTGATTTGGACACTTCTACCACAGACTGTCTTTCTATATTTCCTGAAAGATGCTTTATTCATAAAAATGCTGCCTTTACTATAACTGTCTACTCAAGAACAACCTCTTCTGTGAATTCTTTCCTATCTAAAAAATATCTCTTCCTCTCCAGCAATTCCAATATAATCAATCCAATGAATTCAGTAACTTGTTTCTATCTAATTAATATTTCTTCACTCCCACATTACAAGTTTTAGCTTGGGTCAGTAGATTGTACCACTTATTATTCACCGGACCCAGGTTTGATTCTTGGTACCAAGAGCACCACTGGGTACAGCTGTAAAGAGGCTGTCTCCCACCCGCAACCCCCCCCATGAGGGCATTGCATGGCCAGAGTGGCAGCCCATTCCGAGGTCCTTGCACTGATCCAACAGCCCAGTTAGCCCAGTCTCTCAGCACCTCTTTATTGGAGGGGGAAAAAAAAAGTCGAAACTTAACAGTGTGCATTTACAAATCTCATCTTAAACTTAGGAGACAAATTCCTCAGAAGTAGGCAGTCGGGTTATCTCTGTATTAGGATGGCCCCTGTGCCACTGTACTCTGCTGGGGCAGGAAAGCAGCAGGTCCTCCTGCTTCAGGCTATCCCAGAATCGACCACTGCGAGGACGAGTGACCGTGCACTGCTTTACCATCTCACATCCACCTCACTGCTCATCATGCTACAGAGCAAGTCTTGGGCAAGGCACTGAAGGCCTACGAAGAATGGACTACTGGGCAAAATTAGAGATACTTTCAGTCACAACTACAGAAACAGTCCAAAAATTGCTAGAGGAATAAAATTAATTTCATCCAGGTAACTTCATGACCTACATTTTACTTTCCACAGAATCTAAAACCTGTATGCTTGGTCTTACTGGCTTTTAACTTATGTGCCCAGTCTATTCGGTGTAAGTATCTGTGTGAGACTCCCCAAAGGCTAGACCAACTTAGAGCAAATAAAACCCTTCCGGTTTTTATATTCTACAAGACGGTCTCTCAGTCAGCACATATGTAATACTAACACTAATGATCACTGCTGATGCTTTCTGAATTACATGATGGGCCTGGGAGATGGGTAAGTCAGGTGGAAAAACACAAGTCTATGAGTTCAAACCTGGACGCCATCTGCACATACTGAGGCAATCCTGACAGCCCCACTGATAGGGAGCCCCTAGAGCTCCTGGCAAGCATGGGTCCAGAACCATATACGCCTGTGCCATATATATATACACACACACATACATATATACATATACATGTATGTATATATTGTGTATATATGCATGCACACATATAAACACACATGTGTATATGTGTGTGAATATATACACACACATATATACATACAGCTAAAAAATATACTTACTATTTAAGCCTTTACTAAGAAATCCTTGAGATAATTTTGTTTCAATTCATTTCAGCAGAAAACTCTAGTATTTTAAAGTCAAATCATGGCAAAACTGGTTTCTTGTCCACTAACAGGACTAACAGAGCCAATTCTAGAACTTCAGAAAGGTGGT
This sequence comes from Cryptotis parvus, assembly GCA_021461705.1. Taxonomy (NCBI): domain Eukaryota; kingdom Metazoa; phylum Chordata; class Mammalia; order Eulipotyphla; family Soricidae; genus Cryptotis; species Cryptotis parvus. Next base: position 94,435 of record JAJIBD010003020.1, read on the forward strand.
GGATTTTGGTACAGCCCTCCCACAACTTCCTGTCAATTAAAAAGGAAAAGCAAAAAAAAAAAAGTCTGAATTAGAGAAAAGTGTCCAGAAACATATAGTAGGTGGTAGAAATACTAGGAATAGAACTCAATCTGATTTCAAGGATAGAGTTCTTAGATACTATGTAGGCTGAGAGCCTCAAAATACACTACACTTCCTAGACAAATGTTTTAAACTAACCAATGAACGTATCATCTCATTCCTCCAGTAACTACAGGAGCACTGACCTAGAGGGGTAGAAAGTACTAGCATAAATTTCAAAATATTTGAGTTCTATGCTACAGACCCTCAGGAACGAAAAGCAAACTAGTCAGATCTATGGTCTGTATCAACAGCACATATATTTCAATTCAGCAAAATCTCAAACCCCCTTAGGTCAATTTTTTCATCTATGGAATTTTTATCTTTTATTATTATTATTATTATTATTATTTTTTTTTGCTTTTTGGGTCACACCTGGCGATGCTCAGGGGTTACTCCTGGCTCTGCACTCAGGAATTACTCTTGGCGGTGCTCGGGACCATATGGGATGCTGGGGATCGAACCCGGGCGGGTACAGGCCGGCCACGTGCAAGGCAAACGCCCTACCCGCTGGGCTATCGCTCCGCCCCATATGGAATTTTTAAAAACCTGAAAACAAATAGCCAGAGTATATTCTAGTTGTAAAAGTTCTATGGTACTTTAAAAGCTGGAGGAAGAGCAAAGTGGTCATAATGTTTCATTGATAAATTTTTAAAAAAGAGAAGGGAAAAGCATGATGGGAATTTAGTAATTAGAAGAAAATCACTCACACTACTCAACTGAACATTGTTTCTTTTCTACAAAATACACCATAACAGGTTATATAGAATCTAAAAAATGTTCATGATTAAAATTCCCAGCTCTTGGTCACAGATGGTACCATAAACTTAATTCATATTGTTAGGGAAATGGACACAAAACAAAAGTTCCGCTAAAAGGTTTTAAATTACTATAAAGCTCAACTTACATGATTTACTTCAGTCAATCTTGTGTAATAAACTTGTATGCAATTTAACTTAAAAATGAAAACTTCACATTAGAAGAGCATCAATAAGAAGACTTCTTTTCCAGATCACAACCCAACTTCTTCCAGAAAAAAAGTCTGGTTCACACTTTTCTAGATCACAATTTAACCATTGGTACAAATACCAAGAGACCATATACTTATAGGTTAGCCTAGACTAGATCTCATTTTAGAACAGGAAATTAACAGCGTGCTTGCTAAAATTCCTATCGACTAATAAAAATTGTTCTATTATTTTAGAAAAAAAATTGCATGTTGTAAATAAAACCATGAAAATAAACAACAAATTAACAGTCAGATATAAAATAATAGCAGCAATAATACAAACAACTGCTTTTATTGATTATATTATTAGATGAAATACTCCTCTTCATTAAAACCTTACACAGTACATGGTACAGTTATGCCAGAGATTAAATGTCTCAGGCAGATACTAACCAACTTGTCTAAGGTCATAGACTACAACTCTCCAGCCAAAATCATCTTAAATAATCTTAGGTAATGTCATAATCATGACAGTAACCATAGAAAAATCTTAAGTAATGTCATAATCAAGACAGTAATCATAGAAAAATCTTAAGTAATGTCATAATCATGACAGTAATCATAGAAAAATGGCCTATTAACATTAGTACCTATTAACATTAACCACAATCAACTTTTAACTTGGTCATCTTCAATGAGTTTTTGTTCTTCCCTTCCTTGATCACCAAACTCAAATAATCTAGTAAATGTTAAGATTCTTCTCCAATATGTTAGCAAGCAAGTAGAGACCGCTCATTATGTATAAAGTATTTACTAGACAGACTACAACTTTTAACAATGTCAGAAAAAGATTAATGCTTCTCAAGAATCAATTGAAAGCCATCAAGTCATCAATTGAAAAAGAAAATCAATTTTATATCCTTGAAAAATCAAAAAGAAATAGAAGTATATTAAGCATGACTGAAGCAACATAAAAATTATTAATCATTACACTTAGAATGCAGTATACTTGTAATTATATTTATTTGATTTTGCTTAATTGTTACATCAAGAACTGGCTGATAAATTCTGATATAAACAGATTAAGGCCAATGCTTAGGTGCTTAACTTACTACCAAATATGACCTAAGTACTTTACATATATTAGGTCATTTAATCTTCATATCCAACTTAAGAAGCAGTTATTACATTTACCATTTCACAAATGAATAAACAGGTTCTGAATTTTAAAAAAAATAGACAAGCGGCTGGGGAAGCTGGAACTCGGCTCGCCCCAGGCCCAGCTGACTATGGGGCCCCAGGGAGGGCAGATGGGTTTTGGGAGTGGGCCCATCACCTCTGGGGGGTCCTGGAAGCAGCTGGATGAGACTCGCCCCACCACACTAGCCACCACCTTCACTGTCCAGACGCTGGGAAATTGCCTCAGGACCAGATTAACAGAGCAAAACCAGTTCGAGCCCAGGTAGGTGGCTCCCCAGAAGCGGGGAATCACTGGGAATTCGTCAGATGGAGTCAGGGTTCGCCATTCCCCCTCCATTTTGTCGAGCCTGGTGGCCCCACCCAGAAGCTGCCCTGGGGCCACCAGCCATAGCATGAAGAGCCTCACAAGCGGCTGGGGTAGCTGGAACTCGGCTCGCCCCAGGCCCAGCTGACTATGGGGCCCCCGGGAGGACAGATGGGTTTTGGGAGTGGGCCCATCACCTCTGGGGGATCCCAGAAGCAGCCGGATGAGACTCGCCCACCATACTAGCCACCATTTTCGCTGTCCATACGCTGGGAAACTGCCTCACCACCAGATTAACAGAGCAAAACCAGTTTGAGCCCAGGTCGCGCGCGCTTGCTGCTGCCGGTCCATTAAAATAGTGGAAACAAAGATGTCTTTTAATGCACTGCATTCCACGATGTGCAGGAAAGTTTGACGGGAGGGAGAGATAAAGAGGAGAGAAATGACATACAGAACCCGCCAAGTAGTTGAGGTGTGGGAGGGGGAGGGAGGTGGGGACATTGGTGATGGGAGACGGGTTTGGGTGGAGGGATGGGTGTTGGAACACTGTAGAACCAAAACTCTACATGAACATCTTTCAATTGTATGTCTAAAATGGTGTAATAAAATTTGGGGGGGAAAAATAAAATAAAATTTTTTAAAAAATGTTCAGAATAACACAGGTAATCCCTGAGCAAGATTTATACACAAACACTGGCTTCAAGGTCTGCTCCTAACTACTGTAGTCTAAAGACAAAACACATGGGACTAGAGCAAAGTGGTTAGGGCACATGTCTTCACACAGCCAACCCAGGTTCAACTCCAAAACGTATGCGCCCACACGCACACACCCAGGGCCCACCTGAAGTGATTCCTAGAGTAGAGCTAAGAGTAGGCCTGAGCTCCACTGGGTGTGGCCCAGATAACAATAAACAGGTAAAGTCTAAAAACATTTTGAAACTAGAATAAATCATTAACCCTAGAGTAAATTAAAAAATCAAAATGTTCTGTTTCTTATGCCTAGGTACAGTGTCAAATATAGGAAACATTAGTTTGCAGTTACGTTTGGAAATTAAGGGAGGGAAGAGACAAGCTCATTTACACACCTCTTGCCCTTCAAAAATTAAATTACCTCCTTCAGTCTCTGGTGCTTTAAATTTGGCTGCCATTTTCACATACTTCTGAAAATAAAAGTGCTACTCATATTACAAGGATAGTTTATATGTTTGCGTTCTACACTGGTAACAGCAGATCAAGAGTGCAGAAAGCAGGACTCAACAGATAATCTGACAGTACAAGCCACAAACACCACTGCTAGACTCCTGAGTGTCTAACATCCCTCTCTCACTTCCACATTAAGATACCTGAGGTCTGAAGTAATACAGTGGAAGGGCAATTGCCTTGCATGCTCACGACCCTGAGCCCAATCCCCTGTACCACATATGGTTCCCCAAGCCCACCAGGAGTGATCCCTGAGCACAGAACCAACAGTAAGCCCTGAGCACTGCCAAGAATGGCCCAAAACAAACATGCTCTCAATCTGTTTTCTATCAGGAGTCTACTGATAGAAAAGAGACTTGAGGCAACATTATTTCTAAAATTTAGAAACTTAACACATGAAACACTCAGGTGAATGAATAATCAGTCTTCTAAAGCTGATGATCCTCCTAAAATGGGAGTGTAGACAGCAGCTTTAAAGATGACTATAAATGTCTTTCCTGGGTGAGAGGAGTTCAGGGAATATATAAGTGATTTGAAATTGTAAGCAAAAGATAAAGTCTTAATAAGTCCACTTAACCACTTTATGCTCAAAACCATGACTAGAAGGAAAAAAATTAGTGGGAGAGTAAATTTCAATGGGAACAAAATGAAATAGGTCAGCATTAAATCCCCACTCTGATGAAGAAGCACACACACAAATGGACTGGATTCTGAAGGCTGGGAGTATCTAAAAAGTAGCTTGAGTTCTTGTTTACTGTTTTATTTTTTCAGCCTAATGGTGCTCAAGAGCTACTCCTGGCTCTGGGTCGCTCTCAGGTATACTCAGCACATCAAACAGTGATGGGGGTCAAACCCAGGTCTCCTGTATAGGAAGTATGTGCTCAGTTCTTTGAGCTAGCTGTCTCTCTGGCCCTAATCTAGAAATACAAAAGAGAACACTAGTTTACTAAAAAATCAACTTTTTACTGTATACAATATGCACTTAAAATTCTTGTATTTGACCTACAGACCAACTAGTAAAAGGAGAAAAGCAAGATATGTTTTTAAGCTCCATCTTTAGAGGGAAAATTCATTTAGGTATCATAAAATACATGTTTGTATGTTATTATGTTGCCTTCCCTGAAATTCTCCAATACTCTGGAAGTTTAAATATTACAGAAGTTATGAAAGCTTAAAACATAAGAAACCAAAGATCAATACATTTTAATAAATAACATTTTACACAGTAACTAAAGCCTACTAAAGAGAGTAATCTGGTATTTATATTGTATTCTCTGACATATAAATTCCTATTTTCAAAACCTAAACAGGAAGTCTACCTTTCACAGTAATATTCAAAACTTTTTACAGATGGAAGAAAATTTGTACATCAACCAGTTTATCCCCAAGATAAAATAATTTAAATCTAAAAGGAAATTATACATTACAGTGTGTTGGATGACAAGGCCTAGCTAGCTTGAGCTTTGCTGTTTAATCCACTTACAGTTTAAGCTATTTACCTGTTTTTAAGCCAGGGTTCATGCTAAAGAAGTCTCTTCTGTGAAAACACTGATGGAGGGTGTGGCAGTTACAAGAGTCATTTTGACTCTGAATCAGCAACTTCTGAAATATTACTATAACTCTCTACTATGATTTCAATGTTATCTAAATTGGGCACAATTCCTCTTAATACCCACTGGTCCCAGCATAGGACAGTTAGAATTTACCAGATGACCACCACCCTGGCTACATTGAGATTTTTTTTTCTTTTGGGGTCCCACCCAGCAACCCTCAGGGGCTAATCCTGGCTCTTCACTAAGGAATCACTCCTGGCTCAGGGGACCATATGGGATGCCAGGGATGAACCCAGGTCTACCCTACCCACTGTGCTATCACTCCAGCTCCTATCTTTAAGAATAAAGCAAGGATCATGCAAGTCTGCCCTCAATCAGAATGTTTACCCTTTCATTAAACAGAGGACAAGATACTCAAAATCACCTTGGTGCAGAACAGAAAATAGATGGACCTTGTGGGTCCCATCTAGATTGCATGAAACCCATAAAATTATGATGTATTTCTCCCCATGAATATACATTCACTGAGATATATTTCTTTATACCAGCTCTCTCTCTCTCCCCCCTCCAGTGTTTTGACATAAGAGATATTCTAAGAGAAAGGGACTAGTCCCTGGAATAATCATTTCATAGACCTGAAACAAGTGTGGTACCACCCTACTTCTACACCTATTTGTTGATCTTTGTTGAACCTCCCCTCCCTGAAGATAGGATTACTTTTGGGTATATAAGGGGTGTGACTTGAGGTACTGGGATCCACTTTGGTGGGAGTCCTGGGCCTGAGCGCATGGTCTAAGTTCTGATCAAGAGCTAGAGGTCTGGGGGTTCCATTATCTTGGATCGCAGTTACAGAGCTTGTTTTATTGGTAATTAGTAAAAGCCTTTTGGAATTTTTATCCATTCCATTAGAAGGGAATTCGTTTCCTGGTATCGCTGGGGACCCCACACTCTGCTCCCTGACACAGAGGATGGCACATCCCAGTGCTGTAATGTTTACATTATAATTCAACATGGCACTTATCTCCAAGAGGGAAGAACTTAACACATTTTAACAGTGAATCTCTATCTCTGTACTAAATTACTTTAGCTATCCCAATTTCTTCCCAAAATGTTTAAAATCAATTCATCGTATGCACAGAAAACACAAGAGGAGAACCACGTATCTGAGGAAGTATATCGTACATCGCCATTCGTCAATGCACAATACGTCAGCCCTAACACCAGCTATGAACTGCAATTAGTTGGGTTTCCTTCAACTTAAGCCAATTTGCTTCTACGCAAGCACCCATAAATTTTATAATTAATTCTGGAAGAAAGAAATAGTTCCTTAGATATTCAAAAGTATGATCTTTTAAAGTTTCCATTTCTCTCTCAAGTTTAAGTTTTTTGATATGTTTTCGAGTTTTTTTTTTTTTTTGGTTTGTTTGTTTGCTTGCTTGCTTTGTTATTATTGTTGGTTTGGGCCACACCCGGTGGTGCTCAGAGCTCACCTCTGGTAGGGGCTTGGGGGGAATATATGTGGTATCGGGATTACACCAAGGTCTGCTGTGTACAAGAGCATCTCTTTATCTCACTGATTAACTGGAGAATCTGGAGGCAAAGACTTTATTGTCAATTCTTTTGTCAAAATTTTCAGTCTTTTGGTCTGTTTTTAAAGTTTCTAGGTGTTTTTTTTTTCTTCATTTATTTGCTTATTTCTGAAAAGGCGTTAACCTTCAAACCCTTTAGTGTACTCAACACTGTCTTGGACCTCTTTTTCTCTTAATTGCCAATTCAGAAATGTATCTGTTTTGGTACACTTCCAAGAGACCAGGCCACAAAGGTGTCCTGATGACTCCGGTAGCAAGAATGTAGGTGGGGAACTGAAAGCCAGTACTCTTCAAGTCAATGCTCTTTCTCAAAGCAAATTCAGAACTAGAGATACTTAAGGCATATCCCAGCCTCCTTCAACATTAGTAAAATAGTACTGTAATAGTCCAACTGGACAAAAAAAAAAAAAAAAAAAAAAAGATGATTCTTTCACTGTGAAACAAAATTATCTCCCAAATATGATAGTTAATAAAAAAAAAAAAAAAAAAGATTAAATCGGGATAGTGGAGTTTCAGCACAGTGAGTAGGGCATTTGCCTTGCACGCAGCCTACCTGGGTTTGATCCCCAGCATCCAATATGGTCCCCCGAGCAACACCAGGAGTTATTCCTGAGAGCAGAGCCAGGAGTAACCCCTGAGCATTTCTGGGTGTGACCCAAAAAGCATGAATGAATGAATGAATGAAAAATTAAATTAAATTAAAAAAGAAAATTGAATCTACTACAGAAGCATTCAACATTTCCATGAAAAAAATTGGTTTTCATAACTCTTAAGAAAGAGGGTTCGGATGAAAAAGAATTTGTTTATTCTTCCAAATTATTTTAACAGTTTCAATCAAAGGTTGATAGGCAAACTTACTCTAGATGAGTCGTAAGATGGGCTGGGTTGACCACTTGTTCCCCAGGATGTTGTACCTCCTCGCTCATCCATTCCTGAGGAGAGAAGGAAGGTAAAGTTAAAAATCCACAAGGACACCACAAAGGGCTTTGGGGCATGTTATACATAGCACAGTGCAGTCCAGTGAGTGGTATTCAGAACTGCATAAAGGCCATCTGCCAATCCTTGTCTCGAGACCAGAAAATAAGTTACATCAGAGTACCTTTATTGTTCCTGTAAGGCCCTATATTATGTAGTATTTTAGAACTATGTCAATGGAGTCTTTAGAGGCATAATCTGAACCTTTGTGTTTCAGTCTCCTCCACTGCTACTTTTAGAATTAGGTAAAGTGTCCCAAGTTTCTATAGTATCGTATCGTATCGTATTGAGCATTATATATATACTCCAGCACCCGATTCAACTCCTTTTTATTAACTATCATATTTGGGAGATAATTTTGTTTCACAGTGGAAGAATATCTTGGTTTTTTTGTCCAGTTGGACTAATATAGTTTGGATGGGATGGGATGGGATGGGAGGGAGGGGAGGGGAGGGGAGGGAGGGGAAGGGAGGGGAGGGGAGGAGAGGGGAGGGGAGAGGAGGGGAGGGGAGGGATGGAAAGGGATAACAGGCTTAGCTAGCTTGGGAGCTTTGCTCACAACATAATCTATATACATGTTCTTAAGCCAAGGTTCATTCTAATGAGATTTCTCTTCTATGTAAACACTGATAGAGGGTGTGGCAGTTACAGAAGTCACCTTGATTCTGAATAACTTCTGACTTAATATACATCTACTAAGACTTCTATGTTATCTGGATTGGGCACAGCTCCTCTTTATACCCACTACACCCAGCATGGGGCAGTTAGAATTTACCAGGAGACTGCCACCCTGCTACGTTGAGACTATCGTTTAAGATTATAGGAAGGCTCATACTAGTTTGCCCTCAAGCAAAGCCAGTGTGACCTTTTCAATACACAGAGAACAAGATATTCAGAATCACCCTGGTGCAGATAATAAATAAGAAGGACCTTGTGGGTACCATCTAGATTAAGCATGCAGCCCATGAAATTAAGATGTATTACTTTATACCAGCCCCCTCTCTCTCCAGTGTTTTACATAAGAGATAATCTCAGAAGAAGGGATTAGTCCTTGGATACTCCTTTGTTTATACCTGTAATAGGGTGTGGCACCACCCTTCTACACTCTTCTACTATCTAGAAGCTGTTTAGGTTCTTTGTTGACAAGACCCTCCCTGTCAACAGTTAGAATTACTTTGGTGTATAAGGGGACTGGTTTGTGGCACTCTTCCCTTCTTTTGGATAGGACTCCTCTCAGGTGAGATGCTCTCTCTTTGGTGGGAGACTTGGGCTCCCGTATAGTCTAAGTTCTGACCAGAGCTAGAGTTCTTTCATTATACTGGATTGTGTGGCAGAACTTTTGTACTATTAAAAGTCATTTTTGGAACTGCTAGCTGGAATCGTAAGCTTTCATCCGTTCCCAAGCAGCCTCGGAGGTAGAAGAGAACTTCTGTTCTGATATTGTTGGGGGACCCCAGCGGCTCCCGACAGTATAGAAGTATAGTTTAGTTTAGTTTAGTTTAGCTTTTAGTATTTAGTATTTAGTTTATAGTATAGTGTAGTGTAGTGTATGTAGTGTAGTGTAGTGTAGTGTAGTGTAGTGTAGTGTAGTGTAGTAGTGTAGTGTAGTGTAGTGTAGTATAGTATAGTATAGTATAGTATAGTATAGTATAGTATAGTATAGTATAGTATAGTATAGTATAGTATAGTATAGTATAGTATAGTATAGGTATAATAGTATAGGTATAAAAGTATAGGTATAAAAGTATAAGTATTTTTAGTATTAGTATTAGTGTATGTTGAAAAACTTGGCTCACAGATTAGTCTCAGAAAAATAAAGGAAATCAAATAGCTGTCTCTATCAGTGATTACTCTTAATTGAAGACATCAAACTAAATCAAACCATATCAATTTTAGCCATGCCGAAATTAATCACAGTGACCTAGTAAAATTTTTAAAACTATACACAACCTGAACAAATAAGTAGATCTACATTTTTGCAAAGAAAACATACAAAATTAGTGTGCTCAACAGTTTAAATTCTGAAGTTTTGGCTCCATTATTTCCATATTCCAATCAGCCTCTAGGAAAAGTTGTTAGAGATCTCTCAATATAGTCATTTCTCTTCTTTCTGTTCTGATTAACAGTCTCTTTTTATCTTTGATTCCTAGCATGCTTGCCCACCCCTTCCTATGATGAAATGGAATAATCAACTTATTTGTTTCATTATGGTATTTTAAAAAAATCAGATTTTACCAAGACAGTATTTACTGAATTTGGAACTTTAGTTTAGGACATTAAAAATTTGCTGCAGCTTAGATGACAGAGTGGCTTGTAATTAATGTCACAAGATGAGCCAGAATTCCCAAGGGAGCAAAATGGCTACTAAAAGTCTAAGTGACAAAAAGGAAAAGCAGAGTCTGTTTCCAAAGTAGAATCTACTACTAATTCAGTTACAGGGACGTCAAGTTTTTTTTATATGAATCTAAATTCTTAACCTCAACTTGTGCACGAAATGAGAGCCTACTACTGAGAGTGTTCCACCTACATGGCAGAGCCTGGCAAGATACCTGTGTAGCATTTGATATGCGAAAACCAGTAACAATTATGGACCTCATTCCTATGACCTGAAGGAATGGTTTGAGGCTCTTCATGTTCCTGAGCGAGCAGATGCCCTTGGCTACACCTGCTCTCAACAGGACATATGGAGATGTTACTGGTGCCTGCAAATTGATGAACAATGGGAAGACAAGTGATACAAGTGAAATTCGTAACCAAATAATGTATATTTTTAAGGGTTTTTAAAAAGTTTTGTGGAAAATATGAGCATTCCTTCAGGCATGATTTCAAGTGAACCAGATTCTGAAAGAGATTCCATGTAAAAATACAGTGCTTATTCACTCTTGAAGAAATCTTATGTAAGGTCTAGATTTTGAAAAGAGTCTAGGACTTCAGGGGCATTCCATTAGAACATTACTTTGATCTCTCCAGTATCACTAACTTACACATTGACAGTCTGTACTGCATAATAATGGATAGGATTGCTGAGACTAAATCAACACAAAAGCTGCAACTACCTACAGAATTCACAGACTGAAAAAAAACTGTACCTTCCATTTGCATTTAGTTGACTACATAAGTTAAAATTATCCTAAGTCAGAGCCAGAGAGATAGTACAATTGGTAGGACAGTTGCCTTGCACAATGCAAACCTGCATTAGATTCCTGGCACCACAAATGGCCCCCTGTGCCTTGCAAGGGGTGACTCCAAGCTCAAGATCATGAGTAAGCCCTCAGCACAGCCAGGTAGGGCTCCAATACCCATCCAACAGAATAAATCAAATTGATGTTTAAATTACAAAGAGTAAAATACAAACTTAAACAGACTATTGAAAGCAGGGTCTCAGACATGTGCACAGCTATATTCACAGTAGCTTATTTACAATAACCTACCCAGAAGGGTGAACTGATTCAGGTGATTCCTGATGGATGAGTTAATTAAATATGTTTCTTTAGAATATAGTTTTAGTTCATGGAACATGATGCCACCATTACTGCCCTTCTCAGAATGAAGATTACATGAAATGATAAATTAGGCAATTAAGCCACGAGGTAATGAGTACCACACATTAATGGTAATGGACATGGCAAAAGGTTCGAAGAATGTATAAGATCAGAGGTTCCCAAACTGTATACCTAAGAGCTACACAGTATAGCCTACTAAGAACATTGTTTCATATGTCATCTTTCATTTATCAAACCACTGTTATAAGATACATAACCACATCGTTTATAATGAGTATTATCCAAACATACCAAGGAAAAAAAGGTGGAAAACAATCAATCAGTGTTTCCCTGGCAATTTATCTTTCTGACGCCAACAAACAGAAAGTAGTGACATGCCTCCATCCGCCACTTGCAATCCGGCACAACGCATCTGAGTTTACATGCCCCCTGGCACTGGCAGCTTCAGAACTGCATCGAGTTTACACGCCCTGGCTCACTGCAGTGCCTGCTCAGAACTGCATCTGAGTTTACACTGCCCCCTGGCTCACTGCAGTGCCTGCTCAGGGTGACAACTGGACCACCTTCAGAAACACTACTATACATTGAGAAGGATCTGGCTAGAGTTTAAACTCAAAGCTCTATAGTTTTATTGTTAACATATCCAGACTCTGAATAGAAGATTGTGGCTGGCACTGACAAAGGCGAAAGTCATCTTTTACTATCAATGACTCCATTCTGTTTAAGACAATGACTATACAAATAAAGCAATATGAGAGAAATGATAAACTTTCTGAGGCCTCAACCATAAACCATGGGTAGGCAGGGAAAACAAACAAAACGGAGACAGTATACAAACTGATCAAAATCTGAGAACATTTATCAACAAGAATAAATAGTATAGTTATAATATGTTAAATGTAAGGGAAAGTAATTTCTATTCTATTAGAATACACCTGAATCAACTTTTCCAATTATATTTTCTTCCCATTTCTAGTCTGCTCATGTTAATTCAACAATTTCTGAAGTGCTAACTCATTTGGGAAATTATACACCTCTCCCAATTTTTGATGTTGAGCTTATGACGACTTAAAGCTTTGCCTAATAAGCCCCTTTTATCTGATTCACTGATAGAAAAATATTTCTTTCCACTCAGTAGGGTGTCTTTTTATTTCAGCCTGAATTTTTTTTAATACAAAATCTGAGTACAGCGTAGTCCCATTTGTTTATTTTTGTTTTCTTCTCTTTGTCAGCAGGTTCAAATCACTGAAGGTGCCACCAACTGACCTAGCACCTAAAGGATTTGTTCTGACTGAAGACACTTCTGAAGTACTGTGATTTAAACTCAGTTTATAGAGAATATGTTGCAGAATAGGAGAATGTTATTTTAGACAGATTCAAAATTAGAAATTCCACAGATGGTGGATGAGGTGGATATTCTATAGCTAGCAAGTAATAGTAGATTATTAATGTTTGATCAGTCATGGCTTGTTTGATGAGTGACATGCCTTTATAGTGCTGGAGTATGGAGTTCTGGTTGGACAGTAAGTAATGAAGTTGAGAAGATAGCATGAGGACACCCCTGACCAAACCAAGCTGAAAAGTATGTGAATGTTAGCCCTGATGAGCAGAGCATGTTTCCCAGAGTGCTCGATACTGCCCCACTTCAGTGACATTGGAATGATCCAATGGGGTGGTAGTAGCCTTGGGTGCAGTTGGAAATCACTTTGTTTATTTGTATAAAGAGAGCTCCAGGAAGAGGTCAGGGGAGATGGGTCTAAGTGATCGTTTTTCTGAAAAGGAAGTGGTAGGCCAAGTTTGGGAATCTCTGCAGTAGGGAATCACATCTCAGGAATAAATGAGTGTGACTCAACTTGAGTTATTTAAGCAAGGCAAATAAATGTGCTGGCAATGTTAACTTTGGACTGGGATGGGAACATGAGAGAATGACAAGTAATACATAATACCTGACCAGAGCACTACGTATATAGAGAAAACAGGTGGGATGATCACTAGAAATACTGCTAGAAGTTAAAACGCTAAGTAGCTGACTGGTTAAGGGAATATGTCACAACAGTGTTATCAAGTTCAAGAAAATGGCTAAATTTGTGAATGCCTTGACATTAAGCTATGTACACGAAGCTTTTGGTATTTTGTTTTTATTCTAAATCCTTTAATAGTGCTCATTTTAAGATGATACAACAGTGGGGCCAGAGCAACAGCACAGCAGGTAGAGCATTTGCCTTGCATGCGGCTGACCCAGGTTTGATCCCCCGGGCATCCCATATGGTCCCCTGGAGCACCATCAGGAGTAATTCCTAAGTACAGAGCCAGGAGTAACCCCTGAGCATTGCCAGGTAACCCAAAAAGAATTATATATATATATATATATATATATATATATGAAACAGTGAACACAATTTTATTTATCTTAAGTCATGCTTCAGGAACTTATTACTATTTTGTCATGACAGCTAACGATTATTTCTGTATATATCTCTACCAGTAACAGGAAATATAACTTACTCATTTCTATGTTCACCTGGCATCTAGCATAAGTTTAGTGTAGATCTTCAAAAAGTAGTAAAATAATTTTAAAATGCAGTATTATTTTAAAACACAGAACACAAATGTTAGAGGAAATCTCAAAACTGATCTTATAAACTCAACTTTCAATAACATACAACAAGCTAAGAGAAAAAGTATACTTAAATAATACAACATCTACCCTAAAAGAGTTTTAAAAAATAGGGCTGTAAGTGTGCTAGTGTTCAACCTTGCAAGTATAAAGTCCTGAGTTTGATTCCCCCAATACCAAACAAAAGACAGAGAAAATGACCAGTGTTCAGACTGAAGGGGAAATATTAAAAAGCTAATTTAAGAGAAATAGTAAAGACACTTTGAACAACTACTGGCAAAAATAATCACAAATATGGGAAAACATATACTTGCAATTTAAGAACACTCAGTACATCCTTCAAAATGAATAAATATGAGGAAAAGTCACTCCTAGGCATACCAAATCAGGCTTCTAGCAACAATCCGTACAGAGAAACCCCGAAGTGAACAGACAAAGGAGGTATAGTATAGAGAGCAACCACTACTCAAGTTACTGCAAAGGACCACTCAGAGACAATGTACATGAGCAGATGTGGAAGGACAACTCTGAAATACTGAAGTGGAGGCAGGAGGAGGGGTGGCGGGGCCCAAGGAAGTATCTCCAAGGCTGGAGCACATGCCTTCCATGCGGGAAGAAGGCCTGGTGTGTGCTTCCGGTGCCGCAAAAAAGGGCTAGAAATAGCCCATGAGCCTCACTCTGTGTGCCCTCCAAAAGAATATCAATAACAACATTCTCTCAGATATTCTAAGGCATTTAAGTATGATAAATGTGACAAATAAAGCACAGAGGCAGGCAAAGATAGGAGTAAGCAGACCGACATGGTCATCACCTTTCCGCACTTTCTGTGAACTGGTACCAAAGTATCTCTAAATAGATTACAAGTAGTCAATAATGTGCATTGCTATCCTTGGAGAAGCTACGGCTCAAAAAAGCAGTGCCACGATAAAAAGTCAATAAATAATCTAAAAACAATGCCAAACCTAAAAGAAAGAAGTGAAAGATAGCTGAGAAAAATATAGATCACTAGATCACTAGACATCCCGTTGTTCATCAATTTCCTCAAGTGGGCGCCAGTAACATTTCCACTGGACCCTGTCACGTGCCAGTGTAGCCCAATGGCATCTGGTTGTTTCAGGAATACGAAGAGCCTCAAACCATTCATGCATGGTCTTGAGGAAGAAGTCTGACCATCTTGTAGGTGGCGGCCACGTGATCTTTTGACGTCCCGTGGGATCCAGTCGGTAACGGCTCTAGTCCAGAAGTCGTCTCCATATCACATTACATGTTCAACCTATCTGATTTTCGATGCCTTGGCAAACGAGACAGCGCCCCTGACTCTGGAATAGCGATGGAGGTCGGAACTCCGATTCCTTCTCTCACTTGAGTGAGGCGTGATATTCCAAGCATAGCTCTTTCGATTCCTCTCTGGGAGACCGAATAGCATTCTCATCCTGCTTTCATAGGGCCCAGGTCTCTGAGGTGTGTGTCAATGCAGGGAGAACAGTGGAGCCGAAGAGATGTGCCCGAGCCGGAGGTTCTTTGAATTTTTTCGCTACCCCAGGCAGAGCAGATACCAGCTCTCCCCGGATGAACCCCCTGCACTCCACTGACCACAAGAGCGACTTCCGGCCCGAGTCCACCAAAGAAAAAATGTAAACAAGAAAAAATAAGTAGATGTTCTAGAACCAGTCATGAAATAAAACGTTCTTGTTTGGTCTAAGGAAGAAGACAACAGCCGTCAGCTGACAGCACTTCTCTCACGAGAGCACTCCCACTACACTGTGCTCATAAAGTTCATGCTGCTGCTCTTCTTGAACCTGAACATTAGACTTGGAATTGGTGGTAAGGACAGAAGATAAAACCAATAAACTTACACTTGCCCATTAAGTGAAAAAATATACAATGCTGTATTAATGTGAGAACTGCACACAAAGGTTTTTGTTCATTTATGTGTGTTTTGTGTTTGTGTGTGTGTTTATAGTAGCCATCAGGATCATAAGTCAGCACCAATAAACAGCTTTTGCATTAACTATCAATTACATTATAGTAGATTTTGCTGATTACCTAACACAATTTGCTACTTAAAAACAGCTGTGTGAGCAATTGCTATTCTTAACTTAATTCCACAAACAATTCTATTCATTTCCTGTAATGCAGCCCATATACTCCTTGCCTTCAAGTCTTAGACCATTAATTCCCATAATGGCAACATACAATGATTCTTTCTAAGGAACTCGGGAGGAAAAAAAATCCCTTCATATTTTTCCTATAGTCAAAAATCTCCTTCTTGTAGATTATTCAAACTACTACGCTTTCTTTCCAGACTCACAAAAAGAAAAACATTTACAACTTCTTACAATTCATTCATTCACAATTCTCGTAATATGTGGCCTTTTCCTAAAACATATCAGCAAAACCTAAGGACAGACACACGAGACCTCAATTAATACTAGTTTACAGAATTCTGAAGGTAAACTCGTTCAAATCATGTTAGTGTTAGTAATGAAAAAAGATAAAGATCTCTTAGATCAAACTTCTATAGAGAACTAGAGATCATATACTTCAGTTTTGTGGGTCAAATGCTCTCCCTAGCAACTACTTAATATGAACTATTTTAAAAAGTTTTATTTTTCAAAAATAGGTGGATGGATGAGGGACCACATTTTGCTTATTTCTTTCTGTTCTATAAGATCCAGTTCTGTTCATCACCTCACCTCTGGGATTTGCAGATAGTAAATTTGGATTTCTATTTCTGTGTAAAATCATTTATCCTGCCCTCTGAAAAGTTAAACACACCAGCTCATCACCTCGGATGTTCTCATTTTATACCTATCCCACTGGATTTCACGTGTAGTTTTGTAATTTTTGGCTCTCCTGTCTAAATAGTTACTAAATCATGTGCAGCACTTACTCTGGCTCTGGCTCTCAGCTCAGTATCTCTACTGGAGAGGTTAAGGGACGACACTGCGTAACAGGGATTAAAACCGGATCACTGCCATATGCAAGGAAGTGTCCTACCCACTGTACTAAGGCTCCTGTCCCTCTATTTTGGCTTCTAATTGACCAGATTACTGCTAGAAGTTTTCTTTGAATTCTGCAAGTTCCCCAAACAAATACGTTTAAAACCAAACTATACACTCTTCATGCCTTCCTCAAATACATCTGGACCCTAATCATTAACACAAGTAATACTATAATACTTCAGGTTAACAAAATTTTTAATGAAGCAGAGTCGTGGTGCAAGTAATACACAGTATTTTGTACTCGTTCTTCTTAGTACTGTACTCATCTATACTTGACTTCACTCTATCACTGTCTTCCGGCTCATCATCGCTTGCTCGAGCGGGCCCCAGTAACATCTCCATATGTCCTGTCTCATGCTAGTAGAGCCCAAGGCATCTGCTTGCTCCAGGAACATAAAGAGCCTCAATCCATTCCAGAATGAGGTCTATAATTGACTTACTGCATTTAATGTTCCCCCTAAAATCCCACCTGCTGTACAACTTCTCTATCTTCCTAACACTCTCTTTTAAAACTTGCAACTCAAGTTACAAAGCACAGATGTTAGACTGTTTCTTAGATGAACACCATCCAATAAATGGCCTCTAATTAACTTAAAAGAAGCCATACTAGTTGTTATTTTGTTTCCCTAAAAGTGAATTCTTACAAAATGATCACTGAAAGTTTTTACATATGAACTGATGGTAAATAAGGACAGATTTTACAGTACCCAATCTATTATTTGCTCATCTACTTTCACTCCCCCAGTACCATGATGAAAAGACTGGCGTGAGCTTACATAGACGCCTTCAAAGAGATACAACTGATGACTAAAGCACAGAACCAAAATGACCCCAACATCAAAGCATATTGTTCTATTGTGTAAACTAAAATAAACACACTCAAACATTGATAGTTAATGCTTACTATTATGGACAGATTTCAAAATTCTGAACTCATAATGTCAAACCTATATTAAAATTAAAATTTGAAATCACTTACAACTTATAAAAACAAATCATTACATCAGAGTTAACCCACGAATGAAGAAGATGTCCCAACTGTACATACTGATTGTTGGTATGTGAAACATTGCACTTTGGGAAACTGGCAGCTTCTTAAGAAAAATACATCTACTCTATGACAAGAAAGTACTACTGGCAGGTATTTGCTTAAAGTGCAAAAAACAGTACACCAAGAAGATTTGTTATATAAAAGTTAAGGATCCTCACCACTGAATTAAAACTCACCACTGAATATACACAAAGAGACTTAAGTGATAAACTCTAAATATCTGCAGGGCTAGCCACAATGTGTAAAATAAGAGGGAGAGAGATGCAGAGACAGAGAGAGATAGAGAGAAAGAGAGGAAACTGGGGTACCTGCTATTAAGGCGGCCTGGGGGGTAGGAGGGGAGGGGTACATTGGTGGTGGAAATGGGGCACTGGTGGAGGGATGGGTGCTGGAATACTGTATTACCAAGAACCAATTATGAACACCTTTGTAATTGTATGTTTCACGGTGGTATAATAAAAAAAAAAGTTAAGGATCCTAATAGCTAGAACTGGAAACAATCCAGTCCAAAAACCGATATGCCTACTCAGTGCAACCCTACTAATACAAAGGAAATAGACCAGTTACATGAGAAATATATATTATTTCAAAACATGCTGCTAAGGAAATGGTTCCAAGAGCTAAGGTGCATACTTTGGTCACGTGAGCACAGAGCTCAGACTAGCCTCTCAGCACCAATAAGCATAGACAATATTACAGAACAAAATACTAAACTATTAGATTTCATGAAAGAAACCAAGTAAGATTAAGGGTTAAGAGATCACTTGATCACTTGACATCCCAATATTCATCAATTTGCTCAAGCAGGCGCCAGTAACATTTCCATTTCACCTTATCACGTGCCAGTGTAGGCCAATGGCATCTGCTTGCTCCAAGAATACGAAGAGCCTCAAACCATTCGTTCAGTATCTTGACGAAGAAGTCTATCTTGTAGGTGGGCAGCCACGTAACCTTTTGACATCCTGTGGGATCCAGTAGGTAACTGGCTCTACTCCAGTGGTTGTCTCCAAATCGCATTACATGTCCAGCCCATCTGATTTTCGATGCCTTGGCAAAAGAGACAGAATCCCTGACTCTGGATCACTGATGGAGGTCGGAACTCCGAATTCCTTCTCTTACTTGAGTGAGGCATGATATTCCAAGCATAGCTTTTTCGATTCCTCTTTGGGAGACCCAAATATCATTCTCATCATGCTTTTATAGGACCCAGGTCTCTGAGGCGTATGTTAATGCAGGGAGAAGAGATGTGCCTGGAGCCGGAGGTTCTTTGTCCTTTTAGCTATTTCTTCGATGCCTTTGAAGGCATTCCATGCCGCTCTCTTCCTCCTGTGCAGACCAGGTTTTAGGTCATTCATCATGTTGATTTCTCAACCTAGGTACACATAACTGCTGCATTCAGAGATGTTTGTTCCATTAAGAGTGAATGGGGCCTCTGGAACTAGCTGATTTTTCATGAACATAGTTTTGTTGAGATTCAGCTGTAGACCTATCTTTGCACATTCTCAATCGAAGTCAGCCAGCATTTGTGCGCTTGGCTAATGTTTGTTGTTATTAGAACAATGCCATCAGCAAAACAGAGGTGGTGTAGTTGCTGACCGTCTATCTTCACTCCCATTCCTTCCCATTCTAATTGTCAGATGACGTTCTCGAGGGTGGCGCTGAAGAGTTTTGGTGAAATGGTATCACTCTGCTGAACCCCCTCTTTTGACATCAATGATCACTTCCCTTGTAGAATGGTGAGATCCTGGTGCTGAATCCGCAATACAGCTCACGAAGGATCCTGATGTATTGGGTTAAGAGACAGTAGAGGAAATAAGGTGCTTATCTTTCATGTGGCCAACTAAAGTGCAATCCCCAACACCGAGAGAATCACTGGAGGTGACTCCTTGGTTACTGACAGAAATGGTCAAAAATCATCCCCCCATTAAAAAAGATAGATGGGGCAGGAGCAATGGGGAGGACAGTTTCCTGTAAGTGGCTGACCAGGTTACATCCCTGGCATCCCATATGGTCCCCCCTGAGCACTGCAAGAGTAATTCCTAAGTACAGAGCCAGAATCCATGAGTATTGCAGGGTGTGATTAAAAAAAGGAAATAAAGGTTTTGTTTCTATTTGAATATCGGTCTGAAGTAAAAAAGGTAAAGATTTAAGGGTAATAAAACCCTACAAATTTAAGGGTTCCTGGTTTGCAGGTACAGTTGACTAGGAAGAACCTTAAGAAAATGAAAAGTTGGGGATGGGGAGAAAATAAGAAAAAAAAGAAAATAAGGAAATGAAAAGTTATAAACAGAGGGCATATTTTTTTAAAAAGACAACTACTTAAAGTGCAACCTACAATGTGTAGGAGAAGGAAGGAGAGAGAGAGGGAGAGAGAAAAGAGATAAAGAACCTGCCATTTAGGCAGGCTATGGGAGGTGGGAGGGAATTGGGACATTGGTGGTGGGAAATGGGCACTGGTGGAGGGCAGGGTGCTGGAACACTGTGTGACCGAAACCTCTAAACATGAACAACATTGTAATTGTATATCTCACGGTGGTATAATAAAATATTAAATTAAAAAAAAAGACAACTACTTAAAAGCAAGGAGTAATAATCAAAAGTAGGCAGAAACTGCGATGGAAAATCAGTGAAAATACAAAACCAGACTAACTGGGTCAAATCCAAATCCTCATGTATGGTTTCACCAAACAGGACACTATAACATAGCATAGCATAGCTATGTCATAGTCACTATAGCATTATGTCACTATAGCAAAGTCAGCGTAGCATGTGATAAGCGTGTAAGCAGAAAGCTTACAAAGCCAGAAACTACAATTTAGAATGCTAAGATGTAAAGGAGAAGAAACACAGAAACAGGCCTGGCCATGTTAAATCAAATGTTCAGTCATTACCAACATAGACAAAACAATGCTATAATCATTTTACATAAATAAATGTAAAGAGCTATACAAAAAGTATGAGGACTATTAAGATAATTAAATCCTGCAATGGTTCTGAAAAAATTAATACACAAGTAAGTTGTAGGTTCCAAAAGAAAAAGTAAACACAAGCATGAAAAATAACAGAAAATTATGTTGGTACAAATCGAAATCATATTTTGAAAGTTATATAAACAACATAGAGTGCATTTTACAAGACAAAAATGAGGACTTGGTCTTTCACAGAAACTTCAGTGGAACAAGAGTGAGAGCTAAAGCTTTTCCAGCTACACCAAGAGAAGAACCAAATTTAAAGGATGACGGGTAAAATGAAAAGCTCTGGCTCAAGTCATGCACCTTACCTATGTTGATCTACTCCGTGAATGCCCATGACCTAATCCACCCAAACCACATATGAAGACACTTTTTTTAATCACACAAAGGTTGGGGGAAATTAAGTTCAGTCAATATAAGCATTATGGCAGAGGAGTAGGTTTACAGTGATCCCAACTCTATCAGTATTCTGCTATTCGTCAAACATTGTTATGTCATCCACTACAGTCACACTTATTTATAGGAATTTCAAACAAAGAAGCTAATAGCTCCAGTAAGCTATCACTACTTCAATCATGGAGGCACTGATGTCTGAAGAGACGATGCCACAGATGGGAAACATCCTTAGTCATTTCATTCAAGGGCAAATAACCTCTTTCCACAAATTTACTCCCTTACATCACCCATAAATTATTTTAAACTGAAATTAATCACTGAGCAAATCTAGAACCACCTTCAGTCTATTAAAGTCAAGTTATATAGTTAAATAATTGTCAACTATGTTGAGCTAAAACTCAATAGATTAGTTCCTTTTACTTTTTGACAGAAAAAAACTTGAGATATACAATTACAAAGCTGTTCATGATTTTCAGTCATACAGTGTTCCAGCACCCATCCCTCCACCAGTGCCCATTTCTCACCACCAATGTCCCCAGATTGCCACCCCCTCCCCCAAAGCCTGCCTCTATGGCAGGTACTTTGCCCTCTCTCTCTCCTCCTCTCTCCCTGTCTGTCTCTCTCTGTCTCTCTGTCCCTGTATGTCTGTCTTTCTCTGTCTCTGTCTCTCTATCTCTCTCTCTCTTTCTCCTCTCTTATACAGTGTGGCTTGCAATACATACATCTACGGATTATTATGTATATCCCTCTGCCTACGCACAATGCTCAGTTCTAGTCTGGTGTTACCATTTCCAACAATTATTATTAGCACTCTGGTCCCTTCTCTGGCTTACCTAACCTCTGGCTCCCACGCATTTGTGGTAGATTCCAACCACTGACAAGTCTTCCTGATCTATGTACTGCCTGGCCCTGAATATTAGCAATACCTTTTTTTATATCCCACAAATGAATAGTCATTCGATATCTGTCCTTTTCCTTCTAATTTCACTCAGCATGGTTTCCATGTCCATCCATTCACAGGCAAATTTCATAACTTTGTTTTTCCTAACAGCTGCATAGTATTCCATTGTGTAGATGTACCACAGTTTCTTTATCCAGTGGTCTGTTCTCGTGCACCAGGTTGCTTCCATATTCTGGTTATTGTGAATAGTGCTGCTATGAACATAGCATTGCAGGTGGTATTTCTGCGATGTGTTTTTGGGCTCCTTGGGTATATTCCCAGGAGAGGTACTGCTGGGTCAAATGGGAGCTCAATTTCTAGTTTTTGGAGGAAAGTCCATATTGTTTTCTAAAAACACTGAACCAGTCAACATTTCCTCCGACAATGGATGAGTCCCTTCCCCAGCTCCACCCCCACACCCACGCCAGCACTGGCTGTTCTTGTTCTTTTAGATGTGGGCCAGTCTCTGGTGTGAGATGACATCTCATTGTTGTTTTGATTTGCATTTCCCTATGAGTAGTGATGAAGAGCATTTTTTCACATGACTTTTGGCCACTCGAATTTCTCCCTTGAGGAAGTTTCTGTTCATTTCTTCTTCCCATTTTTTGATGGGGTTGGTTGTTTTCTTCTTGTAAAGTTCTACCAGTGCCTTATATATTGGATATTAACCCGTTATCAGATGGTTACTGAGTGAATATTCTTTACCACTCTGTGGGTTGGCTTTGTATCTTGGTCACCGTTCCTTTTGAGGTGCAGAAGCTTTTTTAGTTTCATGCAGTCCCCTATGTTTATCTTTGCTTCCACTTTGTTAGTGGTGTTTCATCTTGAAAATGCCTTTAGCTTCAATGTCGTGGAGGATTTTGCCTACAAAAACCTTACATTTTAAATATGAAAATTTCAAAGATTGGAATTTGTATAGTTGGAAAATGTTTAACTGAGGTAATAACTTACATGACTATGTTTTAGGACAGAATTACACATCTTAGAAATTATCCAAAAAAGTGCATGTTCTACACAAATAACATCTAAAGGAGGAATAAATATGCCTGTATTTTATATATACATATATAATGTATATATGCATTGTATATAAATAAATATATTTTTATATTTATATATAATAAATATATAAACTAGCCCATTCCTTTGGGGGGGTGGTGCCTACAAAGCTTGTTCAGGGGGACCTGAGTGCTGCTCCTGGAGACTTGATCGACAGGCTAGTGCTTCAATGCAAGGGCCTGAGAAAGTGATGCTGCTCCCTCTGGTGTGTGAACCACCAGACATGGGGGTGGTGCTTGGAGCCTCCATGGGCACAGCCAGTGAGAAGAGTCGTGTAGTGCTCAGGTTCCTACCCGGTTGCTGGACTCTCTGACCCTGTCCCTATTTCTTCACTTTGGGGTCTCACTCAGCAGTGTGTAGGGTTTATTCCTGGCCCTGCACTCAGGAACTACTCCTGGCTGGTGGTCTGGTGGTGCTTGGGGCACGACACAGTATGCCAGATATCAAACTGGCTGGCCATATGCAAGGCAAAAGCTCTACTCACTGTATTATTTCTGACCCTATCTGATTATTTCTATTCTCTTTAAATATGTCTTCATTCCTTAATTAAATATTCAAAAAACCTCTTACTCTTCTTTTCCCTTTACACATGGCTATTTGATGAACTACAACTATGTCAAATCCACAACGAGGAAGGCATTATTTTAATTTTATTCCCACCATAAAATAAGGTAAAAGGCATTCTGTAATTATATAACATACATGAAACACAGGTAAGGGTAAGAAAATTGTGATGAGGTGGGCTGGAGTGATAGTATAGTAGGTATGCCACTTGCCTTGCATGTGGTAGGTCACCTTGGTTTAATCCCTGACACCCCCATATGGTCCCCAGAGCCCTCCAGGAATGTTCCCTGAGTTCAGAGCCAGGAGTAAGCCCTGAGCACATGCGGTCCAAAAATAAGGCAAAAGAAAAAAAAAGGAAAAAATGTTTGCACACTATGAAAAGAAAATTATCTTCACAGTATGAAACATGTTGCAAACATATCAAAGAAATAGCCCAGAGAAATGGCCCAGCTTCAGGACTCTCCTCATTGAGAGATGCCAGCAGCTATTCCAGGTAGGCCCTGACTGTCAGAGGGCCCAGATCTCTGGAGCCTGAACAGAGAATGGGGAAGACCAAATTCTTGCCCTGCTCCCACCACCTCACCCGCCCACATTCATATCCCAGTGCTGCCAAAGAAATGGTTTCTGGGCTGATCTTAGATGAACGTCAGATAGGCACCAAAAGCTGACAGTGCCAACACTAAAGCTCCTGAAGCAAACAGCTGCACAACGGCAACACAACATCCCCAAACATTACAGCTCTAATAGCACAGAAAAATCAGACGGAAAACTGAGTTGAAGTCCACTAAGGCTTCTAGAAGAAAACAGTAACACAGAAGGCCCAACTCACACCTAACAGTTCAATACATCCTCAGGCCATGACTTCAGCAACATCATTGTGAGGTAAATGCTGTAATAAGCAATATAAAGCATATTATTTTGTGCCTGCTAAGGGAGCAGGCTCGGGATTGGGTAGGAAACTGGGCCCACAGGTGGAGGGAAAGGCAAACTGGTTGTGGTACTAGTATCAGAATATTGATTGCCTGACACAACTGCACTGTGTACAACTTTGTTCAACTATAGTGTTTAAATAATGCTTCGTTCAAAGAAAGAGAGAGGGAGAGAGAGAGTATTCTAAGTACAGTCCCCAATCCAACACTAAGAGAGGAGATAAAGAACCTGCCATTTAGGCAGGACGTGGGAGGGGGAGGGAATTGGGGACATGGGTGGTAGGTTATGGGCACTGGTGGAGGCGGGGGTGCTGGAACACTGTGTGACCGAAACCTCCAAACGTGAACAACGTTGTGACTGTATATCTCACGGTGGTATAATAAAATGTTTTAAAAAAATTTAAAAAAATAAAAAAAAAATTTTTAAAAAGTGTTCAGTATGTAATGTTTCTTTATGTTACCCAAAATAACTTCCATGGATATGAAGAACCAAGAGCAACAGGATTAAACAATAAACGAATTTCAGTGAAAGTGAAAAACAGTAGTCTTTAGACAAACTACAAGGCAATGACAAACTTTGAAAGACCATTTTCTTACAAACAAACCTCAATTACTTTTGCTTTTATATAAATAGTAGCTTTTGTTTTTAACCCCAACAATTGCTAAAATAAGCCCATTTACACATGATGCCTGTCAACTAACAAATTTACATTTGGATTCTGTTGGCTTTGAACCCTGCATTCTGTTCTCTTCTTTGTGCCATTGTTGTTTTTAGGTTTGGCAGTAGCTCTAGATCTTTGTTTAAATTAGTTCTTTTGTCTAACTTCTTCAATATATACACATTATAAAATTAGCATGATACAAATTTTTAGCATGCAGACAATTAATTTCCACTGTGTCAAAGCTTACAAATCATGCTTTGTGGAAACAAACAGAAAAAAGACACAGTACCCAATTTATCTACCTGAGGAAAATGGGGGGATAAAATATTTTGTTTAAAAAGAATTATTTGGTTAAATAATACATGTAGAAGATTCATGATTAAGATCACATCCAACTTAAATGAACTAAAAAGTTGAAAAATCAAAGATGACTACAGCTTTTGCAGTGAAAAATGTTAGATTCCCCCAAAATTCCAATCTTTTAACTTATCTCTATTTTTTTTATAGTTGCTTATTTTCTGGGTTATACTCAACTATGCTTAGGGCTTACTCCTGCTCAGCTCTGCACACGGGGATCACTCCTAGCAGTGCCTGGAGACCATATGAAATGCCAAAGATCTGAACCTTGGTCAGCTGCACGCAAGGCAAACAACAGCATTTCTAGCTGAACTCTCCAGCCCCAAGGTAAGTACTTTAAAACATTTTCTGAAGTAAGGGGTACCAGAATGATCCAGGGCTGGTGGGAGAAGCGCTGGACATAAATGCAGTGGACTGCTTTCCATTTGTTCTAAAGAAGAAATGGGACACAAAGTTACTATTTTCTGAAAGGGGTAGTAAGTCAAACATATTTGGGAACCTCTGCTTTAGAATCTTGGATCGTAATATCAATTTCAAGGGATCTGTATAATATTTATGTGATATTCTGAATATGAACTTTCTGATAAATGTGCATGACTTTCACTTACAGAAGCAATTTGACATAGTACTATTCACAAGTTCCAAATAACATTCCAAATATGTTATCATGAAAGCTTAGGTCTCCTTACTTATATCATTAATAAGTTAATTTTATTTTTAGTTGTATTTTTTAGTGAACACAATATAAGTAAAATTGTAATTTTTTAAGGAAAGGCCCTAAACTGTGGTTATATACTTATGTATAACTGTGAGATTCTCAATATTCTGAGAATTCATTATTCCTCAGAAATAAGGCAAAATGGTTAAGACCTTATTTGAAAGGGTTTTATCTACTACTGAATACTAGGCTAAAAATAACTCTTCCTTGATTTGGAAGTTTAGTTCTACATATCGCTTCTGAAGGAGAGAAAAGACAGGAAAGCTATTTTTTAGAAAGTCAAACTCCTACAATTCAGCCAATTCTTATAGAACTCCTTTCCATCTGTTCCCTGACATTTCAGTCAGGTTATGCACTTGCCAAAGCGCCTTCTTTGGATGCAGAATTCACAGGCAAAGACAAATGGTGGTAGGATGGGGATAAGAATCATTTGCTCATTAAAAAATAGTACTAATTTAAAATATGAAAAATAAATTATACCTTGCTTAAAATTGTATGTTAGGCTCTAAATAAATAAAAATATAAAGTTCATGTTATAAGCAAAAAATCAGGAATCTAGACCAGAAATTAATGGCTTGGCTCACATGATTTACATGCAGCAAGCCAAAATTCAGTCCCCAGCTCTTCACAGTCCCCAAAAACCAAAACTAAAGTAGACCCTATACTAGGTGTGGACCAACAATAACAAAATTATTCTATGATGGTGAGATTAATGAGACTCGATATAACTTAGCTTCTTAATGAAAATATACCCCTGAAAAGAGCTTGATGATTATTCTGCAAATAACTGAGAAAATATTTTAATAAGCAAAGTTCTTACTTGGGGAATAAAGCAAGAAGAGATACATAAATTCCATACCTCAGTAACTTCTGCAAAGCTAATAAGATAAAGATGTAAATGGGGTGGGGACAGGGTTCAGAGAGCTGGAATGAAGGCTGTGCCTGTGGAGTCCCGCCAGTGGCACTCTCAGCACCATGCTCAGAGCAGCATTCAGACATCACCAGGCGCAGTCCTTCCCAAAAGGATACGACGTTCAAGCAGAAAGTTAAAGTATTGATCACAATGATGATTTATCTATACAAAAATTATTAGTTCTGAAATACAATCAAACTTGACTTTGACAAACTCAAACAACTGTGACTAGTAATGTATTGTTACCATGTCAGAATACATAGTAGTAGCCTACATTTCCTTTTGGAGGCCCAGAAGAAACCCAAACTGTACAGATAAATTAGTCTCATGGTGCTTGAAGAGCTATTATGGAACAAAGAGAGCATCTAATGAGTCAATAAACAAATATAAGCAAGGAAGCCATTTTACTGAGGTACAGAACAGAACAGAGTGTCAGGAAAAAGATCTCTTAAACTCACTTCTGAGAGGATCTGTTAATATAACGTCAAAAGTAATCGCTTGGCATAATTCATTCTTGAAATTTACTTTTAAAAAAGATTCTACAATACGAACTATTCGAAGCAACAACAACAAAAAAGCCGAGGTGAATTCTTTTATTGTTGCACCTTGAGCAATCGTTATTACCTTGCAAAGTGTTGGAGCAGTCTTTAATTATATACATCATTTACACAGGATTATGTATGTGATGAACTAGAGATTTGATTTTTGTTAATGACAATATTTCCTGAAAGAGTAGTGTTAGCCAAATGGTACTGTAAAATGCTTTTCATGAATTCTGAAGGGTGACTTTTAGGTTACGATTAAAATATTGGGAGCTAAGGGATAGACAGCACAGTAGGTAGGGAACTTGCCTTGCATTTGACTGACCTGGCTGACCCTGGCACTCCATATGGTCCCTGATGCACTGCCAGGAGTAATTCCTGAGTACAGAGCCCTGAACTGCTGGGGTGGCTCAAAATTTAAAAAAAATTAAAAATATATTCTTTCCTTATATTTGCAGGGGGTGGGGAGGGTAGGTGAGGAAGGACATGAAGATCTTGGCCTGACAGAATTAGAAGACCCCTGAATTGAAATCTCATGTGGTATTATTAGTAGAGTAGATCAGGATCAAATTGTAGAAGCTTTGACTAACAAACTGGGTGATTTGGGTTTCAGAGGGACTCTTTACTTTATTTTTAAATCATACCCAGTGGGTGCTCAGGGCTTACTCCTTGCTCTGTACTCGGGGATCATTCCTGATGGACTTGGGGAATCTATGTGGGATGTGGAGTATCCAACCCAAGTCCACCATATGCAAGACAAGCTCCCTACCCACTGTACTATTGACCCAGTCCCTTCTGAAGAACTCTTGCAAGATGTTGAGGCAATGTTGAGGGATACTTTCACTCAAAGTGGTGCATTGAGTAGATTGTTAAAGATTGAATAAAATACCACTGACAACCTACTGAGATATATAGTGAAGACCTATGAGATGAACAGAGCTCTGATTTGAGGAATTCGTTGGGATACGTTAAAAAAAAAGAATGTTGTTTAGGATTGTTTGGTTATATTTCACAATATGGTGTTTGCCTAGTCCCAATATACCTAAGAGCATAGTTGATGATAAGGTTAAAGTCAGTGAGCAGAGAAAAGTCCCCTTCTCGCCACATCCACATCAGTACGAACTGTTCTTATTCTTTTGGATGTGTGCTAGTTCCACTGCTTTTTAAAATGAAGTACTATGCCATGGAAAAAAACGACAACCTACGAGTAAAATACTGCTTTATTATCTGATTTGGAGAAAGTTTTTATAAACCTCTGGGCTCCTGTATGTTAAACAGAAATAGCACTATTAAATTCACTGCATTGTCATATAAAGTGAAAAAACATGAGAAAATACTTCGTAAATTATGTAACCTTATAAACACAGACATACACATAGGAAATAATCTATTTCTAATTTAAAATGTCATCTATATTATTTGTGATAATAAACCTACTCATAACCTGAAGAACAAAGACAAACATATGAAATCTACAAATTTGTCTGTTTGTTTTGCTTTATTAGTCATACCCAGTGATATTCAGGGATTATTCCTGGCCCTGCACTCAGGAATTATTTCTGGCAGACGCAGTGGACCATATGGGATGCCAGGGATCAAACCCAGGTCAGCGACGTGCAAGGCAAACAAACACCCTACCCACTGTACTAACACTTGGCCCATCCACAAATGTCCTTAAAGTCACATTACTAATAGGTGTCACATCTACCTCTTCAACATTATAAGCCTTTTCACTATTATCTTTGGGGCTTATAGGGAGACATTTGGGCTATGCCCAGTGGTGCTCAGGGACGACTCTGGGCTTTGCTCTTCAGAGTGACCCCTGATGGTGCTCAGAGGACCACATGCGGTAGTTGGGAATCAAGCTCGAGTTATTCGCTACACGCCTTGCAGGAGTTTTTCTTTCACAAATGTTGACATTTTGACTTGAGCTTCAAATCTCTTCCTGGCATCCTAGAAATAAACAACTGTCATGACAGAACAAAAAGGCACTGAACCAACTGATCATCTTGATTCACAGTGCAAGTCCACTATCTGACCATTAACTTAAGCTAAGAACTGTTAGGGTCCAGGGAGGACAGGCGGCGCGGGGTTTTTGGCGAGGTCCGTGAGCAGTAGCAGTGGCGGCTTTTTGCCAGCTTAGCGGGCACCTTAAGCGCTGCCGCTTGGACAGATTGACCGCGCGCACCCTGCGGGAAGCCGGCCAAGCTAAAAACTAAAGACGTATCTATTTGCAACATAGCCACACACACACACACACACACACACACACACACACACACACACACACACACACACACACACACACACACACACACACACACACACACACACACACACACACACACACAATCTTGGAGAAAAAAGTGAAATCTCAAATTTTCATCAATTTAAATACACAGTACTTAAGCAACCCAAGCATCCAAGAAAAAGAGCACTATTTGCTTAAAGAACTGTTAAATTGCACTCAAATACAAATAGGTATTACCAAACTAATATGCTAATCAATGATGCAAAGTTATTCACTAATAAATTTACATACATAAATTTAAGTGTGGACTTCACAATGTCAACAAATACTTCGTAGTATGAAAATCTTTACTTAAGCATTCTTTCCGAGAGCGAAGAGCATTT
Organism: Cryptotis parvus; assembly: GCA_021461705.1. Taxonomy (NCBI): domain Eukaryota; kingdom Metazoa; phylum Chordata; class Mammalia; order Eulipotyphla; family Soricidae; genus Cryptotis; species Cryptotis parvus. Next base: position 125,187 of record JAJIBD010003020.1, read on the forward strand.
CAGATTGACATACGGATTCATGGTATCTACCTCTCACCCATTTCTACTTCCTTTCTTTCCCTTCTCTTAATACTCGTGTTTACTTTCCTGCATAGCCTCTGCCAAATCTCTACAGAGCTGTGAAATTAGGGGTATTTAGTTAATGGCACATCTTTAGAACTAAATAAGCAAAGCTGCCAATTTTTACTAATGTTCCATAAACTTCTCTATGTTCAAAATTAAGAACCTACTTTCATTTCTGAGAGCTCGTCACAGCTTAGCAGTTCCTTATCAATAGAAAATTTCTGCAACTTCAAAAAGTAAGATATAAGAATTAAACTATTATACACATTGATCACTGTATCACTGTCTTCCCGTTCATCATCGATTTGCTCGAGCGGGCACCAGTAACATCTCCATATGACCTGTCTCATGCAAGTTGAGCCCAAGGGCACCTGCTTGCTCCAGGAACATAAAGAGCCTCAAACCATTCCATCAGGTCATGGGAATGAGGTCTATAATTGTTACTGGTATTTGGCATATCAAATACGACACGGGTAGCTTGCCAGGCTCTGCCGTACGGGTGGCATACTCTTGTAGTCATCTCAAAATCCAGCATTTATTGATGAACCGCGCGGCCGTGTAGGGCCGAGCGAGCCGGGCTGTGATAGGCTGATCTGCTGGGTGGAGTTCTGACGAGAGGGAAGTCCAGATGTGAAAATGGAGGCCCTCATGGAGTCGAGGGTCATCTGGCTTGTTGTGAGGCTCTGGGCCGGATTAAAAAAGGCTACACACATTGATAACTTTTAAAATAAGAAAACAACCTTGCCATAACAATTCACACATAATTACTGAACTCAGGGAAGAAGGTGGGAAAGGAGTGATACTGAAATATTCCCCTTCAGACCAAAAACAAAACCAGTAAGCTATTCCTCTGGGTAGCGGAGTTGAGGTTTAGTACTACCAAATAAGCACTTCTCATTATTACCACAATATAATATAATCTCCTGCTAAACTTCATCTTAGTTTTCATCCAGGATATATTTTCCATTTTGTTATACTGTTCTATAAATTTTAACTCATTTTTAGCTAGCTTTTAGCCAGTATTTCTTGAAACTTTTTTTTCTGCATCACACTTTCTCTCCTTATTTCGATGACAGTGATAGATCATGTTACTGGAGTGCTTTAAATGCTTCCCCACACCAGCACCCCTCCCACCAGTATTTTTCTCTTTTATGCTTAGTCGGAAACTTTTTTATCAACTTACTAAGTTCAGGAACTCTCTCCTCTCTGTTCTGTTATTAAACACATCTACTAATTTTATAACTATACTTTCAGTTTTCAATTTGTATTTGATTCCTTTTTGTATGTATACTTTCATTTCTTTGCTGATACTTTTAGCTTAACCGCTTGTTGCAGAGTTCTCTGTAAAGGTCAATTCCAGCATTTTTAAAACTGTTTCAATCACTGTCACTGTATCACTGTCTTTCCGTTCATCATCGATTTGCTCAAGCGGGCACCAGTAACATCTCCATACGTCCTGTTTCATGCTAGTATAGCCCAAGGGCACCTACTTGCTCCAGGAACATAAAGAGCCTCAAACCATTCCATCAGATCATGGAAATGAGGTCTATAATTGTTACTGGTGTCTGGCATAACAAATACGACACAGGTAGCTTGCCAGGCTCTGCCGAGTGGGTAGCATACTCTTGTAGTCATCTCTGAATCCAGCATTTATTGATGAACCGCGCGCTGCAAGCCGGGCTGTGATAGGCTGGTCTGCTGGATGGAGTTCTGACAAGAGGGAAGTCCGGATGTGGAAAACGGAGGCCCTCATGGAGTGGGGAGTCATCTGGCATGTTGCAAGGCTCTGCTGGGGTGGCAGGCCAGGGCTAGAACCCACCATTCCTCCAGGGCGCCTCGTGAGCGGCTGGGCACAGGGAGAGCCAGTAGCAGCTCTGCCCCATGTCTGTGAGTCTCAAAACTTCAAAACTGTTTCAAGTGTTCGGTACTTTCGTGTCTCCCATGGCTGTTTTTTTTTTTTTCTTTTTGGGTCACACCCGCCGGCGACGCTCAGGGGTTATTCCTGGCTCTGCACTCAGGAATTACTCCTGGCGGTGCTCAGGGGACCATATGGGATGCCAGGGATCGAACCTGGGCCAGCATAGGCCAGCCGCATACAAGGCAAACGCCCTACCCGCTGGGCTATCACTCTGGCCTCCCCCATGGCTTTTTTTTAAATGTGATTTTATGTACCTTGGTTCTATATCTATTGAGCAATCTCTGGTATTTGGACTTTTAAAATAGCATCATATGGATCCAAGGATCTTCTTAACTCCAATTTGAGTACCATAATTGATTTTTTTTTTTCAGGGGCAGCTGATCTGTTTAGGTTCAAGCTACATTCCAATATGATTTCAGTATGTTGTCAAACACAATTGCCAGTTTTTGTAGTTCTATTCAGAATGTTCCCATGGGATGCAGCAACAGATGGTTGGTTTGCAACCTGTTTTATTTCCTATTTATTTTAAGGTTTTGAAATGGTTGCAAATACACACATTAAAATCAAACCCAAGTTTTGGGGCAGAAATCACAAGGTCTCTCTTCCAAGGCCTGACCTCACTGATGAGATTACCCTTCTCTACAGCCAGAACAGTCTACTTGACCAATCATCACTCACCCAAACTTAGGAGATCAGATTTAAATTGTGTGCTGTGGCCTCTTAGAGCCACAGGTTCATCAAGGTAAAGTTCCTTCCTCCAGAATAGAAGTTCTCAAACTTAGCAGGCAGGGAGTGAGGGAGGGAGAAATCTACCTTCTCTAAGAAAACAAAGTGCCTCCAATTGCACCCAAGATTAATACTGCTCCCACACTCACTTTGCTCCCAGGGGACGGGATGGTCCACTGGGAAACACTACTTTACAAAGTTTGGGTTTCTGTAGATATAACCACAACCAAATGTTGTCTTTAACAAAAGACTGCTTAGAACTGGGTTGTACCAAAATGTAAAAAGAAAGAAAAAATAGGGAATATAGGAACTCGTTAGTCTGAGTCAGCCTGTTGGCATGAGGAGTGACCGTAGGTATTAAATGCTGCAATTACGGGGCTTGGTAACCACTAGCGCACAGTTACTTCTCTGCCACTAACTGAGCATTGAGTAATTGGCAGATTTCCTACAAGTAATAAGTCACATTTATTAATTGACATCCATCTTACAAAAGGGGAGTCACAAAAGGAACCTTAGTTGCTTGAGGTGTAATGGCACATGAGGGGCTCTATGGGTGCTCGTGGGAGTCCAGCACCCAAGTCCTGCGTCAGCCCTGTCTCAGAGGTTAAAGTCTTTGTGCCTTCGCAAGAAGCTTCCATAGATGGGAAAGGAAGCCACCTCATATTTCCGTTGACAAAAATTACAATAACGTAACAAATGTGGTAGTAGCATAGTTCTACAGTCTGTTGTGTTCGGATACTGACACTTGTACCTGATTCTGGTTCTGTGGATGCAGAGACACTCGAAGCATTCATAACAATATGTGCTGCAGTCTTAGTCAAACCTGGCACCTAGTGCTCTGTCTTTGTTCCTCTTTAAAAAAAAAAACAATTGGAAAAGGTAGAGTAAAGCTTTTAAAACAGGTACAGCTTTTAAAACAGCCCAGTGGCAGTGATTATTGCAATAAATATGGCCTATTTTTTAAGATCCTCCATTGGTATGTATGCAAGTATGCTACCCGCATGGCAGAGCTGGCAAGCTACCTGTGTTGTATTTGACATGCCAAATACCAGTAACAATTATAGACCTCATTCCCACGACCTGATGGAATGGTTTGAGGCTCTTTATGTTCCTGGAGCAAGCAGGTGCCCTTGGGCTCTACTTGCATGAGACAGGTCATATGGAGATGTTACTGGTGCCCACTCGAGCAAATCGACGATGAACAGGAAGACAGTGATACAGTGATAGTCTTACTTCTCTGCCATTTTTCCCTCTACTCACTTCTCATGCCCGAACTGGAGTGCTCTGGATGTTACTCTAGTCACAGAGTTCGTTTCCAGGCGGTACATGGTGGCCGAGTGATATTTCAGAACTCTTCCCAATCTGCCTGTTGTTTATTTACTATGGAGTCTGTCCAGGTCTTACAATCATACTGAACTATCAGGAACGGTGACATATACAGAACCATACTACCCCTTTTAAAATAAGTAGAACCCCACAATTTCTAATTGTTAAAAATTTTAGTTATGAGGTCTGAATAGTAGATTAGTAGCTTAGTCTGATTTATCGTGTCTGAAATCAGAAAAACTGTCAAACTGATTTAATCCCTCAACCTGCAGTCAAAACAATCCTTTTTAGCTATCAGCTACAAAGGTGTTACACATCACTAACTCACACTTCGGTCAAATGTAAAGAGTTCCACAAGACCCTATTAATGCCTTAGTAATCATCTGACCAAAATCAACTGTCTGTAAACAGAAGTTACCCACTATAAGAACCAGAAATACACAGACATCACAGAATTTGGTTTTGAAGGCTTAATAGAAACATTTACACATGTTTCCTTTGTGAATACAAATCATAGTATCATTCTATCAAATGTAGAAGAAAAAAATTACTCCACAATAAACACTCACAATGACAAGTATTTGGCTGCCTTAAAGCTCTATTCTATTAAGTAGTCTAGCAAGTTGCTGGCACCAATCACAAAATATCATCCCTAAGATCAGAGAATTAGATGGAATCAATGCCACCCAACTGACAATATTTGATGAATAAATAAAGTCTGGTCAGTCCAAACTATCTAACACTTGTCAGTCACATGACTAAAATCTCATCACAATAATTCATTTCCATAAATATTTATTGTGGTTAACACTGTGCTCTTGCTAAGTTGAGAATGACTTTTTCTTGCAAATAACCCAATTATGAAAAAGAGAATAAATACTAAGTTATATTTCCAATATTATTTTGACAGGTAACAGGAAGACTAAAAATACTAGTAGTGAAGGAAGAGAAGGCAGTGGGGATTAAAAAAAGAATGAACATTTTCTAACATCTGGTTTCAGCAAAGACAATGAGCAATATTTTTTTCTACTTTTTTTTCTTCACTTCCATACTTTCTAGATTTATTCTACGGAATGTAATTATTTTAAACATAAGAAATATAAAGAAAACTGAACACGGTAATCAGATGAACCAAAAAGTCCTACCTGTGGGTATTTGCCCTAAGGACGAAAACTTGTGCATACATTAAAATTGTTACAAAAATGTGTTCTGCTACTTCCTGAAAAACTGTAAGCAACATAAATGTCCTTTAACAGGCTTAAGCTGTGTTGCATTCATATAAAGTGATAATACTCAGCAATAAATGGGAAGAGCCTATGCCTATGCATACATACTGATATAACCAACTATATATATATATATATATATATTAAAAATCTCAAAGGCAATATCCTTAGTGGAAAAAAAAGCTAGTCTTAAAATGTTATCAGCTGTATTATTACATTCATTCTTGAGAAGATAAAGCTAAAAATAAAAAAAAATAGCGGCTGCCAGAGCCAAGAATAAAGAACAGCAGCAAGAACCAGTTTTTTTGACATGACGAAATTATTTTGTAACCTAATTTCTATAGAAATCCTATTTTAATATATTAAAATTAATGAGACACTATGCCAAAAAGATATCAACTCTACAGGATCTTCCCGCACCCTTTTTCCTGCTTTTTGGGGTTAACCCCAGGAGCACTCAGGATTTTCTCCTGACTCTGCTCAGGGAACCACATGTAGCGTTGAGGATGGAACATGGGTCAGCCATGTGCAAGGTAAGAGAAGTACCCCCTGTATGTACCGTTTTCAAATAAAAATGTAGGGGCTAGAGAAATACTACAGCAGGCCATGTGCTTTCCGCGCATAAGCTGACACCTGTTTGCATCCCTGGTACAACATGCACAAGCAGAGCCAGGACTGGGTTCCTGAGCTCCTCTAAGGTATGCCCAACCCCACCCCTTGCATGTTTAATCAAAATTAAAATACATAAGTAACCATTAAGAAAAAGAAATGGACTGGGGCTGAGTGATAGCACAGCAGGTAGGGCGCTTGCCTTGCATACGGCTGACCGAATTGGATCTCTGGCATCCCATATGATCTCCCAAGCACCTCCAGGAGTAATTCCTGAGCATTGCTGGGTGTGACTCAGAGGAAAAGAAAAAAAATAAATGGCCTAACAGAAGTATTCAAAATATACATATCTACAAAGATCTTACATCCAAAATTATGAAAAGCTTTTTTTAAAACCAAGAAAAGCTGTTGGATCCAATTTAAAATGAGGGAAAAAAAGGTGGCTGTGCTCAGGAGTAGAGCACTTGACTTGCATGGAAGAGATCCTGGGATGGAATCCGGCACCATCAAAAATAATGAGGAAAAATGATACATGAATGAAGAATAAACAATAAACATAGAAAGCTTATTAGCTTCTGAATCATCAGAAAAAAGAAAACCCAAATAAGATGCTACCATCATACCCACGTGAATGGCTACACTTATTAGTAAGACTGACAACAGCAACTGTAATACAGTATAATAAGCAACTGAACAATCATGCATTGCTTATGAAAGCAAAAACTGGTATAACCGCTCTGAAAAGCAATCCTCCATTTCATAGAATATTAACCAAACACTATTACCTAGAAACTCTACTCTTGGTTATTTATTAGAAAATACAGATTAAAAATAAAATGCAGATGAATATTGATAAGACTGTACAATAATTTCAAGTATTTAGCCTTAATAGTGAACAAACTATGGAAACTCCAAATATTCATGAATGAGTAAACAATGGAGTATTAAAAATTATTTCTTAGCAACAAAGACATGAATTTCTGATAGATGCAACAAGTTGGAAGAAGGTAAATGCATCTTTTGAGTCAAAGATACCAGCTGTGAGAGTGTGCTATTTTATCCCACAACCCTAAACTTATTTCTGAAACAGGTGCAAACCAATTTATACTGCTAGCAATGAGTGATCCTGAAGGACAGAAGCTAAGGAAAATTAAATGAAAAGGGAGTAAGACACCATCTGAAGTGATAAACCATCTATACATCTGTCAAAATTAATCAAAATATTAAATATATACTTCAATGGCAATCTGAATAAATTATAATTCAGTGAAATATATAATAAAATGCATACATATGGTGAAACAAATATGTGAAAACACTGCATTTAATTCAATACATATGAAACCAAGCACACTTACAAAGCAAAGTTTAACGTAGGTATTTTCTGGGTTCATTCTTTTCCTATTAAACTGTAAATATTCAAACTATGAATCAGATACTTGTATTGGTTAGAAATGCATGGGAAAACTAGCAAGGCACCGCAGTCTTAAGCAGAAGTCTTAAGAGTCCTGTGATCACCTCTTCTCCTTTACCCTCACCATACTCTCCTGATGGTCCAAATAAATCACTGAGGGCATATTCAGGAGTCTCAAGATAACTGTTCCACCACTGAAATATGTAATCACTTGGGGGGGGCAACTCTCCTAATTGAGATGGAAACTCTGTTCTTTTATAGCAAGAGATGGCAAAAAACCATCATATTGCCTATTTTTACAAATTAAGTTTTGTGGGAGTACAGCCATGTTCATGTGCTTGCCACACACTCTCTTTGGCTGCTTTCATATTAAAAAAGGCAAAGCTAAATGATTACAATACGAAACCTAAAATATTGATATGGCCCATATAAAAACAATTTCCAACAAATATTTTAAAGAAACACAAGTTTGAAACTGACAATATCTAGAGTATATAATTCCCATTTGCCTTTAGTCCTTTCATGCTCTTTGCTAACAATCACTCCTACGTCATTACTTTTAGTAACTTAAATCCTAAGGTATCTTTTGAGACACAACAGTTGATGACTGACCCTCTTAAAATCAGAAAACAAGTTCATCCATCCACTTAAGCTGACAACAGACCTTTAGCATCTGTGGCTTCAACACTACAGCTCTTCCTTCTTAATGCAGTTTACGATTTTTACTTTTTTAATGCTTCATCGCATTGATGATTCATTTTTATAAATACTGTATTTTTAAAACAATGTGCACATACTACTCTTGCAAGCAAAATCACTGAAGAGCAGGAATTACCCATAAGTTCTTTCAACATAATTTTTTCTGGATCTAGAGATAGACATATTTCAGATATTTTGTGCTGTTGAGTAATAATATTTCCTTTCCATTTACTTGCCCTAGGCTACAATTCTATTCCATTACATTGTTTGATACAAGCTTGTCAGTTTGAGGCGTATTCTCCTGAGTCAAACAAACAGGCTCTGTAGTCAAAGACCCAAAGGGGGAATTGAGGGAACTGATGCACAGATAGAGCTATGAAAAAGGAAGGAGCATTTCCAGAAGAAATCTCAACAAGTGTTATTTACTGAAACGCACACAGGTTTATATATAAACCAGACGGACCTGAATTAGTCTGTTCTTCTTAACTATATAATACATGATCGTAACTCGAAAAACAGACTAAAATAAAGATATAATGACTAAGTACAGCATTACCTGAGATTTTTTAAAACATAAAATATAACCTAACGTCATGATAATCACTTTACATACTGAATAGTAGTCAGTATGTAAGTATCTATGTGGAACCTCCTCTACTAATTACTGTGTCTCAAAAAAGAATGTGTATGTTTCTTCAGTATGTGCAGCTAATATTGTGAAAAGTTGCCAACACTGGTGATTGGTACTGTTCTAATCAGGTCTTGGGATGTATATAACGGCAGCTCATTTGTGGTAGCAACTCTACAAAGTTGTAAATTCTAATCACTGTATGTACTCTTAATCAGTCAGTCTTGTGTCTTATTTTTCATTTGATTCCAAACTTGGGTCAAAACCACTCTAGTTTTTAGAATTTTTTAAGTCCTTTGATTAGTGTTCCATAGTGCCCTTCGTGCATAAGCCACACTCCATTTCCTGCTGTATTCAGTTACCTTCTTTAAGTATAACAAAGAACAATGATATGAAATCCAGAAGCTTCCAGATTTATGATTTTCCTCCAACCTACTATCTCATTTACATTTCATTCAGCAGCAAGCATTTCAGCTCCTTTGTAACTGAACTCCTTTATAACTCAGTTTTTATAAAAGAACCTCCTTCATTCAGTCACTACTTTAACTTTTAGTAATTAATGGTAGATTTGTGGACAAATCCTAGGAAAGAATATAATTCACATATTCAAATGTTTATTATACGCATATAAGAATATATGGTTGCTTATTACATTGCCATCACTCCACACATTTTCCAGTAGTGGATGGAAACAAAGTAAAGTCTCAATATCCTCACCTATAAGCAGAAGGATAACACTATATTTTACTGTCTCCATGAAATTACATTTACATATATATTTGGAGTATAGGATGTCTACAGCAACACTAAAAAGTCTTGGGGTCAGGCTTCTAGCTAGAAGAGCTACCTCTGATTAATTACCCTATCTCAAAAAACAATGTGTATGTTTCTTCTTACTCCCGCAGATACACCTGGCAGAGCAGATACCAGAAAGGCAATGGAGAAGATTATCCATGACTTCTACTCAGATCTCTTTGATAGCCACATCCACCTGCCCACATACCAAATTCCACAGGATGGATATGTCATTCGCAACGATCTCCCTTCTGAAATCCGACATGCCATCTCGTCAGTAAAGAAGGGAACAGCACCAGGCCCAGACAAAGTCAGACCCGAACACCTGAAGAATCTGCCGTCGGTACTCATCAATACACTGGCTCAGTTCTTCACACGCTACCTGTCCGAATGCAAGGTGCCCTCCCAATGGAAAACCAGCAGGACAGTTCTACTGTTCAAGAAGGGAGACATTCACGACATCGGCAACTATCGCCCCATCTGCCTGTTGTCCGTCATCTACAAGCTGTTTACACGAGTCATCCTGAACAGGATTAGCAGAACACTAGATGAAGGACAACCATGCGAGCAAGCAGGCTTCCGGAAAGGATTCAGCACAATCGACCATATCCACACAGTAACCAAGCCATTGAGGTTTGTAGGGAGTACAAGATGCCACTCTGTCTCACGTTCATTGATTTACAGAAAGCCTTTGATTCTGTGGAGACTGAAGCAGTCATCGAAGCCCTAGCCAAACAGGGTATTCAAACCCAATACATCAAGATCCTTCGTGAGCTGTATTACGGATTCACCACCAGGATCTCACCATTCTACAAAGAAGTGATCATTGATGTCAAAAGAGGGGTTCGACAGGGTGATACCATTTCACCAAAACTCTTCAGTGCCACCCTCGAGAACATCATGCGACAATTAGAATGGGAAGGAATGGGAGTGAAGATAGATGGTCGGCAACTACACCACCTCCGCTCACTGATGACATCGTTCTAATAACACCAAACATTAGCCAAGCAGCACAAATGCTGGCTGACTTTGACCGAGAATGTGGAAAGATAGGTCTACAGCTGAATTTAAAGAAAACTATGTTTATGAAAAATGAACTAGTTCCTGAGGCCCCATTCACTCTCAATGGAACAAACATCTCTGAATGCAGCAGTTATGTGTACCTAGGTCGAGAAGTCAACATGATGAACAACCTAAAACCTGAGCTGCGCAGGAGGAAGAGAGCGGCATGGAATGCCTTCAAAGGCATTGAAGAAATAGCTAAAAGGACAAAGAACCTCCGGCTCTGGGCACATCTCTTTGACTCCACCGTTCTCCCTGCATTAACATATGCCTCAGAGACCTGGGCCCTACGAAAGCAGGATGAGAATGCTATTTGGGTCTCCCAGAGAGGAATCGAAAGAGCTATGCTTGGAATATCATGCCTCACTCAAGTGAGAGAAGGAATCTGGATTTCTGACCTCCGTCACTGTTCCAGAGTCAGGGACGCTGTCTCGTTTGCCAAGGCATCGAAAATCAGATGGGCTGGACATGTAATGCGATTTGGAGACAATTGCTGGACTAGAGCCGTTACCAACTGGATCCCACAAATGTCAAAAGATCACGTGACCGCCCACCTACAAGATGGTCAGACTTCCTTGTAAATACCCTGAAGGAACGGTTTGAGGCTCTTCATATTCCTGAATCAACCAGATGCCATTGGGCCTCATTGGCACGTGATTGGTCCAATGGAAATGTTACTGGCGCCTGCTCAAGCAAATCGATGAATAACTGGGATTTCAAGTGAAGTGATCAAGTGATGTTTCTTCAATATGTGTTTCAACATAAGATGAAAACTGGGTATGTGTTCAGGATTAATTCTCATAATCCCTGATAATATTTCATTATGACAACCAAAACAATTTTGAATTCTCGAGTAACACAAATCTGATATTTAATGCCTCAATACAATAGAGAGCCTCTATATACTACACTTATGAAAACCACCTGGCTCTGTGCAGATTACTCCCACTCCCACCTGTGTGAGCCAGTAATAGTAAGTAACCTGTTTTCTTTTCAATTCAGAAATCCCATAAAACCAAGAGTCTGCTATTTTCTTTTACCAGTCACATGGTTTGACAACATGCTCTAACCAAGAAACAAAATCAGGATATCTAAGATTTTTTGATCACTTGATCACTTGATATCCCGTTATTCATCGATTTGCTCGAGCGGGTGCCAGTAATGTTTCCATTTGATCCTATCACGTGCCAGTGTAGCCCAATGGCATCTGTCTGTTTCGGGGGTATTAAGAGCTTCGAACTGTTTATTTAGGGTCCTGATAAGGAAGTCCTGACAATCTTGCGGGTGGGCGGCCACGCGTGATCTTTTGGCATCCTGTGGGATCCAATCGGTACGGCTCTAGTCCAATGGTCATCTCCAGATCGCATTATATGACCAGCCCATCTGATTTCGATGTTCTGGCAGATGTGACAGCATCCTTGATTTTAGAATAGCGATGGAGGTCAGAACTCCCATTCCCTCTCTCACTTGAGTGAGGCGTTATACTCAAGCATGGCTCTTTCAATTCCTCTTTGAAAGACAGAATGGTATTCTCATCCTGCTTTCGTAGGGCCCAGGTCTCTGAGGCATATGTCAATGCAGGGAGAACGGTGGAGTGGAAGAGGTATTCCCGGAGCTGGATGTTCTTCGTTCTTTGATACTGTTTCAATATTTTTGAAGGCATTCCATGCCGCTCTTTTCCTCCAACGCAACTCAGGTTTCAGGTCATTCATCATGTTGACTTCTCGACCTAGGTACACATAGTTGTTGTATTCAGAGATGTTTATTTGTAGAGAGAATTTACAACTTTTCAAAACCATACTTCCTACCATTGGATGTTAACAACCCCAAAATAAATAAAATATAAGATCTCCTATTTCCATTTTTCTTTCTTTTTTAATTAAAACACCGTGATTTACAAAGTACAATTTTTCAAAACACAGTTGTTTGAAAAATTTATCATTCAACACCAATCCCACCACCAGTGTATTCCCACCACCAAAGACCCTCATTTCCCACCCAAGATCTCCTATTTTCTAGGTTTTAATCACTGAAGTAAAGCCATGTAAAGAAGCAACTTTTTTGTAAAGAGCAAGAATTTTGCCCTGGTTTCTAGCACCTCTGACTGTGCTTTCCCATTTCCTATCTGAGTCATGGATCTCATTCTGAACCGCATTCCCAAAATATTTCCTCATGCCTGGCCATAGTTCCAACCCACAGCTGGAGACTAAGCTGCCACTGATGCCGATGTTTCCTGTCATACACAAGTTCACTCTGCTGTATTCAGGATTTCACTTGTGCTACCAGTTTCAGGACACTCTGACCTTAGCCTTCAAAGCTAAAAATACTTTACAAAGATTCTACCTTGATTCTTTTTTAAAAAATTATAGTTAAGACAATACGGCAACAATGATATTGACATGTAGGGTCTTGGTGTACAGTTATCTCACCTTATCACCATCAAAAAATACCCCAATTCTTAATTCCAAGTCCTCTCTTTAGTCACATCCTAGCCAACAGCTAAAACAGAGCGCGATCTATTTTTTTCTTCAAATTTTCAAAACTTTAGTTAGCATAAGTCTGTGGTTTTGTTCAGTTTAAGATACGAAGAAAGTAGAAAAGAGAATTCCACCCTCAAAATGCTTAATCTAATTAAGGAAAGAATACAAGGCAAGAGACATTACTATGAAAGTAGATATAGTCAGTTTAAAGCTCTATAGCTGATATATCTTACCTTCTCCATCCACCTCACATAAAATAAAATTTAACACTAATTATCCTGTATTTTTTTTCTAAATGACACATTGCTCCTCTTGCTTTTGAAGCTTCTCACAAAGCTAGCCATGCCACCTCAGCTTCTTATTCACACTCATTATCAACCAAAAGGTCTTCCTTGATTAACTGCAAGACAACTTAGCACTGCTTCATCTACACAGTCCAAATATTCTTCCACATCTGACACCTGAAATAATATACTTACCTAACTTCCCATACAGAAAAATAAACCACTTAAATGACCTATTTATTTAGTTAAGAATATTTCCCAAGTAATCTTACTCAGATGTATGGCTTTGAGCAAAACATTGTTTCTCTGTAATAACTTGGTAGACACGAATGCTTCCAATATTTGGAAATTTAATGCTGAAAGTAAAATATAATCTACAGACAAAACAGATTATCTATCCCCCTAACTACTTCTGCATATTTTTTTGGTCTTTTTTGGGGGCCACTCCTGGTGATGCTCAGGGAGTTACTCCTGGCTCTGCACTCAGGAATTACTCCTGGAGGTGCTTGGGGGACCATATGGGATGCCAGGGGTTGAACCCAGGTTGGCTGCTTGTGAGGCAAAAGCCCTACCCGCTGTGCTATCGCTACCACCCCTACTTCTGCATTTTTCAAAAGAAAATAAATGTTCTTCTGAAAAAAGAGATTCCTACAAATATGTGTTCCTTCCCAGGTGTAATCTTAGCTGTCTGAACACAAAGTTTACAACACACTCAACTCCTCAAGATGAACACAATGCATTAGCCTCTGCTCCTATCCCAAGCATCCAAAGATCTATGTCCTGACCAAAATTGGTTAGCAGTGGTCTACTAATAAGACACACTTGACCATGACTTTGGGAGGACAATTTCTATCTTGTATACCCTCCTTGACCCACAACAATGTCAAATATACAAATGTGATAGAATTTTTATGGATTTCTAACAAAATGACTGAACTTTGTTCCAACTAAGGAATGAAATGGTGGTGCGCATGTGTGTCTGAGTGTGTGTGCGTGTGAAATGTAGGAATTTTATATATATTAATTTATTTCAAAGGGCCATTTAAAAAATACTTCTGAAAGATCTTTAATAATGTCCACTTAAAAGTGCATTTTGATCACTACTGGCCTGTCTTCTTTCTCCTTGGAATGGACTTGATAAATTCAAGTTACTATTAGGTTATCAATTTCCGCCTAAACTCTGAAACACTTTGTTCTTGACTTTCTTGACAAAGGCTCACTGAAATAAAGACAATTTAATTCTATCCTAAATCTTATTAATTTTTAGTTAGCACAGGAAATCTTTTTTTTTTTTGGGTCACACCCAGCAATGCTCAGGGTTTACTCCTGGCTCTTCGCTCAGGAATTATCCCTGGCAGTGCTCGGGGGGACCATATAGGATGGAGCGGATTGAACAGGGGTCGGCTGCATGCAAGGCAAACATCCTGCCTGCTGTGCTATCACTCCAGCCCCAGCACAGGAAATCTTTTAAGGTTTCCATCTTACTGCTTAAAATCTTTCTTACTTAAAAAAAAAAAGTAGGGGCTGGAGAGATAGTATAGGAATTGATGGACATGCCTTGCATGAGGACAAGACCAATTTCTGATTCCTCCACCTGGTCCCAACCTCCCACCCCACCCACAAGGGGTCACTTCTGAGCCAGTAATAGCTCCTGAGCAGTTGGGTGTGAGTCAAAAAATAAAACAATCACATTTGTAGTTAGGATGTCTCAACAACATCAAATGCAAAACCTTGCTACTGCTACGCATCTTACTTTACTTTTGTTTTACTAATGAGTACATTTTGATTAAGTTTCAAAGATCTTTGGACAAAAAAAAGAAAAATTTAATAGCAATACCTCAACCTCCTTGGAGAGTACATGATTCAGATAAAGGTTTGCCAAATTAATCTAGGGGTTCCTGCCTTCTCCCAAATACTGTATTATCTCACCCCATCTTATTTTGAGTTAAGAAAACCAGATTAAAATGCAGTGCTATGGATTTACTGGAAAAGTTCAGTCCCACATGAAATTTTGCAGAACAGGTGCAAGTTGAGGCAGTAAACCTAGACCTCACTTACTTACAGTTGTTTACAGTTTCTGCTGACTTGTTCTAGGGGTCAAAAACTGAAGGATCTAGGATTATGTCCCTCTTGCAGGTTAATCGGATGGACTGTCAGTTTTGTGAGTAAAGAGACATGAGACTGAGTCAAAGACAACTTACTTCTACTAGTCACATCCCACCCAGCAAGTGCAAGACCATCAGCATATATGAGTCAGTTCCCTTTAAGCCCACATCCTATGGCAGTGACCTGATGAGCCCAAATGAATGTACACATACAGTGGGAAGAGGAAGTCTAAGGCTGGGGAATCTAATCCTTAATCCTGTACAGTAGTATTCCTGAAATTAACTCTGAACACTTACTCTTACACCTTTTCTAAGGCTATTATTCTAAGGCTGTTTATTATACATGCATCCATGAAAGGAAAATAGAAAATGACGCAGTGAGTTCCACTACAAAATAGAGAAGACATCAATGAAAATTTAACTCCCAATATTATGGCCAATATTTCTGCACTTATCTTGAACTCTTGGAAATTTTTCTAAATCACTGCACTCTCCAACAAATTAAACAGAAAATTAAAAATGTGACTGAAAGGGAGAGGCACAAATATCCACTTAATCTTTTATGCATCATATAATTAGGGATATAATAAAAAAAAAAAACCTCCAAGTAGCAAGACGAGGTGAGCCTGCAGTACTGACCTCCTCTAGATTTTCCAGGGTTCTGGGTCAAATAAGTTTAATGTATCTTGTAATTACAGTTTAAAAGGCTCCACATTAGAAATCCAAGTAGTTTTGTCCTTATGTGGCTGAAGTAACTTTTCCACTATGACAAAGCAACAACCCAAGCATCAATAATTATACAGAATCTGCCCTGTATTTTTGACTGGCCCACAAGGAAGTTTAGATGAAGAAAATCAAAGTCATCCATAATGACACTGGTCAGTGACTTGGGCTGATCAGAGTATCACTGATCACTTCAACTAAAGTCAAGGACTGACTTTACAATACTGGTCCTAATGGGACATTGCTAGAAGATAACTCTGCCTGCAGAGCACATGTAAATAATAAGTTAGCCTTTCTGGAAGAAGCTGGCCCAAAATCAAAGTGAACCTGATTTTGGAAAGATCACTACAGTCATTAAACATGATTTAAATCCATCAGAGTCACATACTAAAGTGTATCATCTGTAACCTATTCAACAACAAATGTGCCTTGAGTTACCATGATAGTCTGAATAGTTTTGTTCCATCACTTGTTTAAGATACTGGCAGACAAAAAGGACATGCAGAAAACTGAGGAAGCTCAGCAACATCCGGCCCTGCTCTTTACTCAGGATTGCCATTTTCCCCTCAAGTTCAAGACTCCTCACTGAACAAGTGGATAAAGATGGAGAGGGCTGCTTACCTACTTCTGCTTGGCTCTATCCAGCCTGGGTCCCAGGAAACTGAGGAAGCCCAGCTGCATCAGGGGCCCCTACTTTTTACTCAGGATCACCATTTTGCTTCCCCAGGTCAAGATTAGTCCCGCCCATGACCGGTGTGGCTACTCCACTATGCTCTGTGGCTGTGCACTTCTCTCCATTATTTATCATAAAGACACCCTAAGTTTAGGCATCTCACACACAGCAACACACATGAAACAACTCCAGACTGCAAAGGTCCCAATGGTACAGAACACCACCAGACTTAGTGAAGACGTGCAGACTCAATCAGTAATAAAGAGCTTTATAACCACTCGGATAAGGAATTTAAAGTGGAATTGTTGAGTATGCAGAAGGAGCTCAAAGAAACAACAGAACGGGCTGCCAATAAAACACAAGCAGAAATGAGGAAATAAGAGATCTGGGAAACTTGGTAGGTGAAATGAAAACTCACTAGAAGGTCACAATGGCAGAGCTGAGGACAGAATCAGTGAACTCCAAGATAAGATGCAAAAAAAACCCTCCGAAAACAGAGAAGATAGAAAGCGAAAGTCTCAAAGCGATCACTTCATCACTTTAATCCTGTTATTCATCGATTTCCTCGAGCGGGCGCCAGTAACATTTCCATCTGACCTTATCACGTGCGAGTGTAGCCCAATGGCATCTGTTTGTTTCAGGAATACGAAGAGCCTCAAACCGTTCCTTCAGGGTCTTTTTTTTGTGTGTTTTTTTCCTTTTTTTTTTTTTTTTTTTTTTTTTTTTTTTTTCTTTTTTTTTTTTTCCTTTTTGGTCACACCCGCAATGCTCAGGGGTTACTCCTGGCTCTGCACTCAGGAATTACTCCTGGCGGTGCTCGGGGACCATATGGGATGCTCGGGATCGAACCTGGGCGGCATGGGCCGGCTGCAGTGCAAATGCCCTACCTGCTGGGCTATCGCCCCGCCCCAAATTCCTGGCCTCTTATAACCTTCCCAGGTTGAACCAAAATGATCTGGAATAACTGGACAGACCTATCACTATTGAGGAAATTGAAATGGTAATCAAAAAGTCTTCCCTCAAATAAAAGCGCAGACCCAGATGGATTTATTAATGAATTCTCAAACCTTTAAAAAATGACCCTCTGCCAAACCTTTTCAGGCTTTTCCAAGAAACAGAAGACACAGAAGGTATTTGATTTTCTGTGGCACAATTGTGAATGGAATTGTTTCCTTAATATCCCTTTCTTCTCTTTTGTTATTTGTATATAGGAAAGCCACAGACTTTTGGGTGTTGATTTTGTATCCTGCCACTCTACTATATCGTCTATTGTTTCTAGGAGTTTTTTGGTAGAGAGTTTAGGGTTCTCTAGGTATAATATCAAATACCTAGGAATTAACCTACCCAAGTGTGTAAAGGACCTGTACAAAGAAAACTACAAGATATTGCTCCAAGAGATAAAAGAGGACACAAGGAAATGGAAAAATATTACCTGCTCATGGATGGGGAGAATCAACATTGTCAAAATGGTAATACTTCCTAGAGCTCTGTACAGATTCAATGCAGTCCCTATAAGGATACCCATGACATTCTTCAAAGAAATTGACCAAACACTCCTAAAATTTGTGTGGAACATAAACCCCCAAGGATACCTAAAGCAATTCTCGGGAAAAAGAAGATGGGAGGCATCACCTTTCCCAACTTCAAACTGTACTACAAGGCAGTAGTAATTAAAACAGCATGGTATTGGAATAAAAACAGACCTGTGGACCTATGGAATAGAACTGAGTATTCTGACACCAACCAACCTCAAACACATAATCATTTAATCTTTGATAAAGGTGCAATGAGTCTAAAATGGAGTAAGGAAAGCCTCTCCAACAAGTGGTGCTGGGAAAACTGGGCAGCAACATGTACTTCTCATTTTGACCTGTGTCTAACACCATGCACAAAAATCAGATCAAAATGGATTAAAGATCTCAATATCAGACTTGAATCCATAAAGTACATTGAAGAAAATATAGGAAAAACCCTCCACGACATTGAAGCTAAAGGCATCTTCAAAGGTGAAACATCACTAACAAAGCAACTAGAAGAAAAGATAAACATATGGGACTACGTGAAACTAAAAGCTTCTGCACCTCAAAAGAAACAGTGACTAAGATACAAAAGCAGTCCACAGAATGGGAAAGAATATTCACCCAATACCCATCTGATAAGGGGTTAATATCCAGGATATATCAGGCACTGGTAGAACTTTACAAGAAGAAAACAAACAACCCCATCAAAAAATGGGGAGAAGACATGAACAGAAACTTCAGCAAGGAAGAAATTCGAATGGCCAAAAAACATATGAAAAAAATGCTCATCATCACTAATCATCAGAGAGATGCAAATCAAAACAACAATGAGATACCACTTTACACCACAGAGACTGGCACATATTCAAAAGAGCAAGAACAACAAGTGCTGGCATGGATGTGGGAAAAGGGGACACTCATCCATTGTTGGTGGGAATGCCGGCTGGTACAGCCTTTTTGGAAAACAATATGGACATTCCTCCAAAGACTAGAAATTGAACTCCCATTTGACCCAGCCATACCACTCCTGGGAATCTACTCTGGGAAACCAAAAATATGCAGCGGAAACACCATCCCTACTTTTATGTTCATAGCAGCATTATTCACAATAGCCAGAATCTGGAAGCAACCAGAGTGCCCGAAAATCGATGACTGGATAAAAAAAGCTTTGGTACATCTACACAATGGAATACTATGCAGCTGTTAGGAAAAATGAAGTTATAAAATTTGCCTATAAATGGATGGAAATGGAGATTATGTTGAGCGAAATTAGCCAGAAGGAGAGAGACAGATACAGAATGACTGCATTTATC
>JAJIBD010003022.1:0-27084 GCA_021461705.1 Cryptotis parvus
CCTTTGACAGGACCTCCTGATCTATGTTTCACTTGACCTTGGATATTGGTATCATAATATGTACCTATATATTTATGTTGTGCAGATAAATGCAGTCATTCTGTAACTGTCTCTCTCCTTCTGGCTAATTTCGCTCAACATAATCTTCTCCATGTCCATCCATTTGTAGGCAAATTTTATAACTTCATTTTTCCTAACAGCTGCATAGTATTCCATTGTGTAGATGTACCAAAGCTTTTTTTCCAGTCATCTATTTTTCGGGCACTCGGGTTGCTTCCAGATTCTGGCTATTGTGAATAATGCTGCTATGAACATAAAAGTAGGGATGGTGTTTCCGCTGCGTATTTTTGGTTTCCCAGAGTAGATTCCCAGGAGTGGTATGGCTGGGTCAAATGGGAGTTCAATTTCTAGTCTTTGGAGGAATGTCCATATTGTTTTCCAGAAAGGCTGTACCAGCCGGCATTCCCACCAACAATGGATGAGTGTCCCCTTTTCCCCACACCCACGCCAGCACTTGTTGTTCTTGTTCTTTTGAATATGTGCCAGTCTCTGTGGTGTAAAGTGGTATCTCATTGTTGTTTTGATTTGCATCTCTCTGATGATTAGTGATGATGAGCATTTTTTCATATGTTTTTTGGCCATTCGAATTTCTTCCTTGCTGAAGTTTCTGTTCATTTCTTCTCCCCCATTTTTTGATGGGGTTGTTTGTTTTCTTCTTGTAAAGTTCTACCAGAGCCTGATATATCCTGGATATTAACCCCTTATCAGATGGGTATTGGGTGAATATTCTTTCCCATTCTGTGGACTGCTTTTGTATCTTAGTCACTGTTTCTTTTGAGGTGCAGAAGCTTTTTAGTTTCATGTAGTCCCATATATTTATCTTTTCTTCTAGTTGCTTTGTTAGAGATGTTTCATCTTTGAAGATGCCTTTAGCTTCAATGTCATGGAGGGGTTTTCCTATATTTTCTTCAATGTACTTTATGGATTCAAGTCTGATATTGAGATCTTTAATCCACTTTGATCTGATTTTTTGCATGGTGTTAGACACAGGTCCAAATTCATTTTTTACATGTCGCTGTCCAGTTTTCCCAACACCACTTATTGAAGAGGCTTTCCTTACTCCATTTTAGACTCGTTGCACCTTTATCAAAGATTAAATGATCATGTGTTTAAGGTTGGGTGTCAGGATACTCAATTCTATTCCATAGGTCCACGGGTCTGTTTTTTATTCCAATACCATCGCAAGTCAATGAACATACTACATCATATCAACAAGAGAAAAAAATAAAAAACCATATGATCCCTATCAATAGACGCAGAGAAAGCATTTGACAAGATCCAGCACCCGTTCATGATTAAAACCCTCCAGAAAATGGGAATTGAGGGACTTTCCTCAAGATAGTTACAGCCATCTACCAAAAGCCCACAGCGAGCATCATTCTCAATGGGGAAAAGTTGAAAGCCTTCCCCCTGAGATCAGGGACAAGACAAGGTTGCCCACTCTCACCTCTCTTATTCAATATAGTACTGGAAGTACTTGCGATAGCAATCAGAGAAGAAAAGGACATCAAGGGCATCCGGATAGGCAAGGAAGAAGTCAAGCTATCATTATTTGCAGATGACATGATATTATACCTAGAGAACCCTAAACTCTCTACCAAAAACTCCTAGAAACAATAGATGCATATAGTAGAGTGGCAGGATACAAAATCAACACGCCAAAAGTCGGTGGCTTTCCTATATACAAATAACGAAAGAGAAGAAAGGGATATTAAGGAAACAATTCCATTCACAATTGTGCCACAGAAAATCAAATACCTAGGAATCAACTTACCCAAGTGTGTAAAGGACCTGTACAATGAAAACTACAAGACACTGCTCCAAGAGATAAAAGAGGACACAAGGAAATGGAAACACATTCCCTGCTCATGGATGGGGGAGAATCAACATTGTCAAAATGGTAATACTCCCTAGAGCTCTATACAGATTCAATGCAGTCCCTATGAGGATACCCATGACATTCTTCAAAGAAATTGACCAAACAATCCTGAAATTTGTATGGAACAATAAACCCCCAAGGATAGCTAAAGCAATCCTTGGGAAAAAGAAGATGGGAGGCATCACCTTACCCAACTTCAAACTGTACTACAAGGCAGTAGTAATTAAAAGAGCTGTGGCTTTATACAAACACACATACACGCATGCAAGCACACACACGGCGGTGTACTTCAAAATGAAAATAACAAATTATAATTTATGATAATATCTTACTGTAAAAGGGAGTATATAGGATACACTAAAAAAATCCACACAGGCCATTGAACAAAATAGAAAGCAATCTGCCAGTCCTTAGTATAATAAAAATTTTAATTCATACATTATCACGGAAGATTAAATATGTTTTATAGAGTTATCAATGTAAGTAGAAAACCTTATTAATTATATAGTTAGTAACTTCTTCAATTAATTTCTCCATTCATTACTTATGACTTTTAAGTCAATAGTAAGCAGTAGTTATCAAATATTTGGCATTATCCTGAAGAACTTTTAAATCTCTATAAATATTAAGAGCTATGATGGAAATACAAATCTATTTACAAAATAATTATGATAGAAATAACAATTTTTATTGAAATAATTAATCAACATTGACCAAATATACCTATGAACTTAAAATGTGTCAAATGTCTTATTTATAACAAATTATTTAGAAACTGCAATAATAGAAAATAACACCATGAAAATCAGTTGATCACATAATAAAACTTGAATACAAACTCACTGTTATTCAAGTGTGCCTTCTTTTAATATCATTAGTCTACTTTATATCTATTAAAGTATCTAATTTCTAGTTCTAAATTCGTGTAATTATGGTAAATCTTAGATGTTATTTGAATTATATTTTTAAAAATCATTTTCATTTTCTCCCTTAGTTTTGTTCATGGTATTTCCCCCTCTTGTGCTATCACTCCTCTTTATATATTCATACTTATTATTATTATATAACATCACAAAGGTTTCTCTATGTGACACCATACCCCCTGTATAAAATTTGTATCACTGTCTTCCCGTTCATCATCGATTTGCTCGAGCGGGCCCCAGTAACATCTCTGTATGTCCTGTCTCATGCTAGTAGAGCCCAAGGGCATCTGCTTGCTCCAGTAACATAGAGAGCCTCAATCCATTCCAGAATGAGGTCTGTAATCGTTACTGGTACTTGGCATATCAAATACAACATGGGTAGCTTGCCAGGCTCTGCCGTGCTACTCTTGCAGTCATCTCTAAGTCTAGCATATATTGATGAACCGTGGCGGCCGCTTGCAGCCGCGAGGAGCCGGGCTGTGATAGGCTGGTCTGCTGGGTGGAGTTCTGAACGGAGAGAAGTCCGGATGTGGAAAATGGAGGCCCTCATGGAGTGGGGGTCATCTGGCTTGTTGCAACGCTTTTGCTGGGGTGGTGGGCCAGGGCTAGAACCCGCCATCCCTCCTGGGCGCCTTGTGAGCGGCTGGGCACAGGGGAGAGTAAGTAGCAGCTCTGCCCCATGTCTGTTTCTGCATAAAATTTGAAGCATTTAAAAATACTTTTTTTTGGGGGAAAGACAGCATACAGGTTTAGGTACTCTCCTGCACATGGCACTCTCTGATTCCACCCCTTGAATCTGATTCCACACATGCTTACCTGAATTCTGCTAATAGAGATCTCTATTTATGGAGCTTCAAAGATATCAGCTAGACATGAGAACCACCAAATGTGGCCAAAACCTCTGACTTTTTATTAATTATATAATAGGCTATGGCTAGCTGAATCCCATTAAAATATTAAATGTGAAAGGCTAATACATCAGATAGCAAATCATTTTTAAAAGCTATCCCACAGAAAGGAGCATCTGTACCAAAAAAAGAATATTGCAATTTTCATTGATACATCAGGAATTTTTCACCCATATTGCTAAAGTTAAAACTGTTATGCAATTAACTTCCTTGACCCTCTTTTTCACTTTCTTTTCATAGAATTTTTTAGTTGTAAGAGAACCATTCACTCCTAATGTGTGGTCATTAGGTTCTGAGAATACTGGATCATTTTGTTGTAAATTGTCTCATCATATGTTGGATCCAATTACACAACAGTTGTTCCGTTATCCAGCACATCCATCTGACCTATCTTTCCAAATCAATTTGCTTTCTAAAATGGTTTCCTTGTATTTTCTTCTTCGGGGACCATTCCTGCTGTCAGAGATTTTGTCTTTGATACATTGTCTGACTCATTTATGAATTTCTTAAATACTTACTTGTGCTAATTTGGAAGCAGAAACCAGAAGTTATAATGGCAAGTCTTTCAAGAAGTAAATATTCTCATCTCAAAAATGTATGTACTATGAACCTTTGCAGAATTTCTATTTGGTAAAGAAAGTGATACGACACTAGTACTTCATGCTTAGCATTTTGCTCTGAAAGGACAATTATTGAAAACAAATAAAGGGCCACTAAAAAAGAAGCAGTTGTGGAAATATTGATTCTTTTAGGACAAATGCAATTAGAAAGTGATTTTCATTATTTTTGAAGTTTCACAGCACTGTTTTTTTTCTTTACCATGCAAAACTAGGCATATTTTTATGAGGATGACCTCTTACTGCCATTGTAGATTCAAGTTCACTGAAGAAGTAAACAGTATTATATTCATTTTATAAAAATCTCTAATCTTGAGGCCTAGGTTATCTAGGCATATGTCCTATAAAATATAATAAAGAAGCCGGAAGAAAGATAAACAGGGTGATCTAAGTTATATGTGGTAGATAGAACAATTGGAGAAGGGAATGCAATGAATTTGCAGTTTTAATAAGTTCTACACTTGCTTGTGCACTTCATTTTTCAGAGGCACATACATTTAAAAGATGGACTAAATTATATCTATGAATTCTCAAGGAACAGTCAAGTAGACTTACTTTAAGACAGTACCCCTTCTTGACTCCCCCACAGTTCCATTTTCAAAGAGCTTAAAAAGGAGTGTTAAGATGTCCTAGATTAAATTCATTTAAAATATAAGACAATATAGGCTTATTTAAAATATAGGACAATAAAATATAGGCTTGGGAAAATAAATCAATTTAATAATACTTCTCATTCACATAGAAGGTTATGGTCACGTTGAATCAGAGACCATGGAGATCTCAGCTTCTGAGATATTTGTGCAAACAACAAATAATTTCCAAAAAAGGGAGGATCTCGCTGTCAGAAACTTTCAACTGTCATTTCAACTGTCATTTAAAAATGTTTTTAGATAAAGTGATTTATTTGATGACTCTATCAAATGATTCCAAGGTTGAAATAATTTCTATCTACACTTGACTCAAAGTTTAAGTCTAAAGCTGACCATCTGACCACATTTCTTTCCCTATATATCTTGACCTAAGAGACACAATAGCATGTATACAAGACAGCAAATTTTATACTAATATTTCAGTACCCATTGCATTGCTTCCAGCCACATGGAAGGCAAGATTAGCTATACTATCCTTCCACTCAACTGTACAACACCATAGATTCCAAGTAAGCTGGAATGAATTTTCTCTAGTCAGATGCTGCAAAATCAGATGTGGGTGAATCAAAGAGAGAGAAAGAAAAAGAGTTACCTTTGTAACTATAATTGTGACATTAGAATATTTAATAAATATTAAAATGCAAACATTGTATAATTCCATTTAGAATGCAACTAGATAATATATTTATAATCTTATCACATTATAAAAAATCTAAAAAACTTAACTTTTACTTTGTTTTTAAAGAAGCAACTTCTAATTATTTTTATTTTAGGCCCCCTACAGATGCTCAGGAATTGCTCCTTGCTCTTTGCTTAAGGAACACTCCTGGTGGTGCTCAGAGAACCATTTGTGATTTGGGGGGGATCAAATTTGGTCTGCCACATGGAAGGCAAGATTAGCTGTACTATCACTCCATACCCTTTTTATTGAAGGAGCACTGTACACCATTAGATTAGTTTCCTATATGTATCACAGAAATGCACTTATAAGTACTACACTGAATATTAATTTTGTTCATCACCATGCAATTGTGCCCTTTGTTCCAATTCCAATTTCTCCAGTCCGTCTACCCCTTCCCTTTGGTAAGTGTGACTATTAGAGTCTTATAGTTAAATTTCTCTATGAAAATCATGCTAAATCAGACACTGTCTTTCTACATCTGACTTGTTATATTAAATATTTTATCCTCTATATGCATTCATGCTGTGGCAATCTACAGAACTCCATCTATTTTTAGTTGCTGATAGTGTCTTATCCCATGAGATATAAATATATTGTGTCTTCCTCACAAACTTTTTAGTCAATAGACCTTAAATTTACCTCTACTTAATGATGGTATTAAGTAAAAATCTACAAATAAAAATGTACACACCTCTTCAATATTTTCCACAACTGCTTCTTCAAGTTTTAAAGTTTCTTTATTTTCAGTGTCTTTCAAAAGAGAAATACAGTTAGTACTTATAAAAATACAGTTAGTATTGAGTTCTATTAATGTATTTTGTACCTCACCCTTGTCTTGGGAATTCCCAAGCTGATTGCTAATGACTCCTCCTAAATGCTCCCCTGTTCACATCCAACTGCAAAAGGAAGTTGGTTTCCTAAGAATCAGTTAAAAGGTGTGTAATTCAGGAGCATTTTCTTTATAAACCTTGATTTTATTCTTTCCATTTGCTTGGAAAAATAATTTTGTCCAGGAAGATACTTTGGAAATTAGATTCAATTAATTCTAATGCACCCTGAGAAACAGAAGTGTAATGATCCACTCTTTAGAAACATTGTAAGTATAAGACTCTGATTAGTTTTAGCAAGAAGAGAAATAAGTATGTGAAGCCAACCAAGAGTTGGTAACTATATTAACACATCCAAATTATAAAAGATATATTATACTCAATAGATTTTGGAAATTTTAAGTCTCTTCCATTCAATAAAATTTAGTTTTCAGAAGTGTTCTCCATATTAATTTGTATTTTATATCATGACTAGAGATGTATTTTTATTATTTAACAAATTTTAATGTTCCTAGAACTCAGTCATGCTTTATTTGACTTATAGTTTAGATAAAACTAATTCATCATTATAGAAATACCTACAAAGAGTTTGCATTTTTCTTGCATTGATTTCTTATGCAAACTTGTGTTGCATAACATATATATGTGTTGGAAGAGATGTAGTTAAGGACTGATCAGTTTTCTATTGAATCAAAGATGAACCTCTATGATTTTTTCTACCCTTCTCTAGAAATTACAAACTAGTATTAAAATCTATAGCTTCAGCCACCTTGATAGCATTCAGAGTAGAAAGAGGAAGGGGTGTCAGGCTGTGTTATTTCCGTTAATTACATGATGCCTGAAACTTGAATATCAAGAGTTTTTTGAGGAAAAGACAATTTATTGCCAATCTATGATGGTAGATGATATATGACTATCACCCAATTTCCCATATCAGGACAATGGTCCACACAAGGATTTTTAAATGTTTTGCTCTACATAGGATTATTTGCTCATTCAGAAAATAAAAATAACTAAGATCTCAAAGCTTACTATTACTTGTGAGAACGTACCAGTAGAGATTTCAAAAATAGCTGACATATAATGCAATATTAATGGACTCATTAATTCCAGCCCAAAGTTCCAGCCCAAAAGTTTTCCAAAATAAAATGAAAAACAAATGGTGTACTATTGCTAAAAACTCTATCCCAACACAGTTTATTGTATTATTCAATGACCTCTATGCAATAAGCAATATCTCAAATTTCCAAGTTGGGAAGAAATCACTTCTAAAAATTAACATGCTTCCAAGTTAAATAAATAAATATATATTCTCTCCTATGACAGCCTAGAGAATTGTCTGAATCAGAAACACTGGATTCCAGAGAGATTTTGAGAGATTAAAATTATTAGGGAACTGGAATTATAAATAGATTCTATTAATGAAATGTTGACATGCATATGTTCTGTGTATATTGAAATAGAGATTTTACTGATTAGGAACTTAGCTTATAATCAACAGATAAATGGAACTTCCAGGGTCATTCATTAGCAGTGGAAACTTAAGCAGATCACTTAACCACTTACAGGTCGATTTCCCCTGTGTTAATTGGGAATAATGATGTCTGCTTTACAGTGATTCTGTTAGGAAAGAAAAGTACTATATCTTTAGAAACACCAAGTCCCATTAAAAGAGTAGTGTCATATGAGTTTTCATTGGTGAATCTTACACAAACTAGGGAAATACAACTAGAATATAGAAATTGTCAATGAATTAACTGTAAACAAATAATCATGTAAGTTCTATGATTATTTTTTATTTTTTCCTTAATCGAATCACAGAGAGATATGCAGTATATCAGAAGAAGGAGTGCCTGATAAAATTTCAAGGCCAAACTATGCTGCCAAAATAAAGAAGGACTAAAATGACTGTACTTTCAATGCATGTATGCTGTCATCTGAAGCATATATCGAGGACCTGATGGTGCAAGCGCAAAGATCAAGTAAAACATCATTGGTCTGACTGAGACAAAAGGCGTCAATCGCATCATGCTGTTTTTTGATACCGGAGAAGAACTGTTCTTAGGAACATGTGACAAAAAGAGGCATTGGGGGTGTTGTGTCCTTGTCAACACGAATATGGTCGTGAACATTGATTCGTTTGAATATCTAATAAACCGGATAGAATGATTACACTTGAAGAGATGTGGTCCACTGCCAGAAATTTCTATCTTCATTGTCTGCACACCAAGATCCACAGACAAGGAAGAAGAAATTGAGAAATTCAACATGGAACTGGAGGAGTTCTATAAAAAAGATCACACCTTCTACAAGATCATAGTCGGTGATTTTAATGCCAAGATAGGACTGAGAAGATTGGCCGAAGAACTCCACATCGGGACACATGGCCTAGAATGGAATGAACAAAGTGAGAGACTATCTGAGTTCATCATGTCCACCAAGACCATTCATGTATACTCACAGTTCCAGAAGGCTGAATCATAATGTTGGACATGGGAATCTCCTGTTGAACCGTTCCACAATAAAATTGACCACATCATCTTCAATAGATAGTTTTGCCAGACCTATGTCGCAGTCATCCCAAAATTCCAAACAGGAGCGGACCTGTCTCCTTCATGCAAAATTCTACTTCAAACAACGGGGAGAAAGGGCTGCAAAGTTTAAGAAGAGAACTCCCAGAATGACCACCAATTGGGAACACTTTGGTGCCATTGAGGCAACATATAAGACACCATCATTGACATTATTGATGAAGAATACAACCGATTGGTTCAGCACCTCCATGATTCTGCAAAGAATGCCAAGAGAGAGAGAGAAAGCCACTAAAGGACACCTGTCTTCAAAAACTCTCGAGATTATTCATCAGCGTGGTAAGGCACGAGCTTCAGCAACCAAATGCTAACATCCAAGCTCACAAAACAGTGCAGATAAGTGATGAAGGAAGACCTCTAAGAGAGAAGAGCAGAAATACTGGAAAATGCAGCAGAAGTTGGGAAAAGCATTCACAATGCCGCCTGTCCTTCACCAATTATAAGACAAAGATGACTGCCTTCTGATGTCCTGATGGATCTATCACATCTTTCAGAAAGGCAATGAAGAAGATTATCCATGACTACTACTCAGATCTCTTTAATAGACATGTCCACCTGCCCACATACCAAATTCCACAATATGGATATGTCATTCCCACTATTCTCCCTTCTGAAATCCGTTATGGCATTTCGTCGGTAAAGAAAGGAACAGCACCAGGCCCAGACAAAATCAGACCAGAACACCTGAAGAATATGCTGTCAGTACTCATCAACACAATGGCTCAGCTCTTCACATGCTAACTGTCTGAATGCAAGGTGCCCTCCCAATTGAAAACCAGCAGAAAGTTCTACTGTACAAGAAGGGAGACATTCACGACATTGGCAACTAATGACGGACATCTTCCTGTTGTCCATCATCTACAAGCTGTCCATTCAAGTCATCCTGAACAGGATTGACAGAACATTAGAAGGACAACCATGTGAGCAGCTGGATTCTGAAAAGGATTCAGCACAACCAACAATATCCACATGGTAACCAAACTCATTGAGGTATGTAGGGAGTTCAAGATGCTGCTCTGTCTCACATTCATTGATTTAAAGAAAGCCTTTGATTCTGTGGAGACTGAAGCAGTTATCAAAGCCATAGCCAAACAGGATGTTCAAACCCAATACATCAAGATCCTTCGTGGAGCTCTATTAAGGATTCACAACCATGATCTCACTATTCTACAAGGAAGTAATCATTGATGTCAAAAGAGGGTTTTGGCAAGGTGATACAATTTCACCAAAACTCTTCAGTGCCATCCTCGAGAACATCATGCGACAATTAGTATGAGAAGGAATAGGAGTGAAGATAGACGGTTGGTGACTACACCACCTCTGTTTTGCTGATGACATCATACTAATAACAGCAAATATTAGCAAACTGGCACAAATTCTGGCTGACTTCGACAGAGAATGTGGAAAGATAGGTCTACAGCTGAATCTGAACAAAACTATGTTCATGAAAAATGAACTAGTTCCAGAGGCCCCATTCACTCTCAATGGATCAAACATCTCTGAATATAGCAGTCATGTTTACCTAGGTCGAAAATTCAACATGATGAATGTCCTAACACCTGAGCTTCACATGAGCAAAAGAGTTTCATGGAATGCCTTCAAAAGCATCAAAGAAATAGCTAAAAGGACAAAGAACCTCCAGCTCAGGGCACATCTCTTCAACTCCACTGTTCTCCCTGTATTAACATACGCCTCAGAGACCTGGGCCCTACAAAACACAATGAGAATGCTATTCGGGACTCCCAAAGAGGAATTGAAAGAGTTGTGCTTTAAATATCTCGCCTCAGTCAAGTGAGAGAAGCAATCCGAACTCCGACTTCCTTCACCGTTCCTGAGTCAGGGATGCTTTCTCATTTGCCAAGGCATCGAAAATCAGATGGGCTGACATATAATGCGATTTGGAGAAGACTGCTGAACTAGAGCCTTTACTGACTGGATCCCATGGGATGTCAAAGCATCACGTGGTCGCCCACCTACAAGATGGTCAGACTTCTCCGTCAAGACCCGGAAAGAATGGTTTGATTCTCCTCATATTCCTGAAGCAAGCAGATGCCATTTTCTACACTCTCACGTGAAAGGGTCAAATGGAAATGTTACTCTCACACCCTTGAGGAAATTGTTGAACAACAGGATGTCTAGTGAGTGATGTAGTGATCTAGAGATAGGCAGTTACAAAGCTGCTCATTGTTGGGTTCCAGTAATATAATGTTCCAACTCCTGTCCTTTCCCCACTGAACATTTTCCTCTACCAATGCCTCTAGTTTCTCATTTGTTGCTCTCCCCCACCTCACCTCTTTGGCAGTTATTTATATCCTCTCTTCATCTCTCTCACTCTGTCTCTCTCTATCTCTATCTTTCTGACACTGTCTCTCTGTCTCTGTCTCTTTTTCTCTGTGTCTTTCTCTCCTCCTTTATCTCTATCTCCCCCTCCTTTTGGGAATTATGGTTTGCAACATGGATACTGAAAGTTTATCATGTTAAACATGAAAATCTACTATTATTTTAATTCTAAATATATATATGTAGATTTAACATTTGATAAATTTTAGAAATTACAACCTCTTAAATACCGTAATAAAGGAACAAGATATTAAGCAATAAATTAAATATATTTGTCCGCCATGAAATAAACCATAGGAGAACCTTTGTAAACCATTGCAAAAAAATTTTATTTGTAAATAGAAGCAAGGTATGAAGTATAAAGAGCACTATTTTCAAATAGCTTTTGGAATTGGAGATGTGAGATTTCCCCAAAAGAAATCATGATCCTGCTCTGCCACAGATATGAAGAATCTATATATGTTAGCTCTCAGAGATAAATTTCAAAGTATAAGTATAAGGGGAGTAACAAGAAAGTCACACAATATATCACATATTATTTCCCATAATTTGTAAAGTGGTGGTATTAAAAAAATGCAGTATGTACAATGAGAGAAGTCATAAAATGTGTGATGTCCTGGAGAAATTAAAAATAAAAAGTAAAGTTTTGTTTTAGTTTTTTCTCTTTGTCTTTTCATGTTATGGCTGGTGGTCACTCTTGGCTTTGCTCCTCATCAGGGTCACGCACTTGTGATGCGATGCTAGGGATGATAATGATCTCACAACAGCACCCTGCAGACTGTTCTGTGTGAACAGCAGGGTTGCCCCAAGATTGACTTTTGACCACATACAGGCAAGACAGATGTTCTACCACTAAACCACATACCTTTGTTCCTCAATTGTATCCTCAAAAGGTTTACATCATTCTATCATTCCAAATATGCATGATAAAATCTAAATATAATTTAGTATGTGTTTTTGAAAAATATAATAAAGGAACGAATAACCAACTGACCTAAACAACAGATTTAACAAGCTAAACAGATTGAGAAAGGTGTTATCATCTTTTAAGTCAGTTTTAGACTAATACTATGACTTAAATTGCAAATATTCATAATATTTCACCTTATTTCCCATTGATTGATCTGTGTCTATCAGCATTACACTCTTGGATTAAGTAGAATCATAGAGGTTTCCATGGCAAAGCAAAGTGAAAAGACGCAGGCTGAAGATCTTTTTTTTTATTTTTTGCTTTTTTGGGTCACACCCAGCTATGCTCAGAGGTTACTCCTGGCTCTGGACTCAGAAATTACTCCTGGCGGTGCTCAGGGGACCATATGGGATGCTGGGGATAGAACCTGGGCCAGCACAGACCGGCCGTGCAAGGCAAAAGCCCTACCCACTGGGCTATCACTACTGCCCACAGGCTGAAGATCTTTAAGTTAAATTATTCACCCTGTTGTTTTAGTTTCCAATTTTTGGCACTTCTATGTACTGATTTATTATTTTTATAATAAAGCCATGTGCAAACATGGAATTAAGCCTATATATTAAATTATAAGACAAACTATGACTATTATGCTCACTAATAATTAACAACTTCTGCCGCGATTACCAAAGATTGGCCTAGATGTTAGTTAAGAAGTAAAAGCTTCACAGCTCTATAAATGTGTACAAGCACTTTGGAAACCAGATTATTATTGTGCTGATATAGTATGAAGATACCAAATAAATTGCAATGTAAACAATGTTAAGTATTCAGTGACTGTAAACATTGAAACTTTATAAGCAAGAAATTAAGTGAGATTTGTTTTGCTTTTAGTCTCAACATGATATACATTTGCTTTATATATATTTATATATGGAAAATTAATTTTGAGAATGAAATGAATCCAGCAAATATAAAAGTGGGTATAAGCATCTGTGATTTCTAACAAACTTAAAACACCAGTTTTTATGATCTATGGTCAGTATTTGCATTTGAACCAGGTAGATTAGATTCACACACAGATAAGGCTAGAGGTTTTCTCCCAGTTCAGGGTTTGATATCATTTCCTCCAATTCTTGAAAAACTACTTGTTTTTTCAGGAATCAGACAGAATAAAAGTTGCACTTTAAGGAAAGTGCTTTAACCCCTTTATTATCCTCCGAGACCTCAATATTTATTTCAAAAGGAAAACAGAGTGTCAAAAATGGAAGTAAAGAGATATTTGCCTTATTATAAAATTGAAAGAATATTATTATCCAAATGAAGAAACACATCACAAGTATACTGTATATACCAAATGTATATCTATTCTTTTTATGTCATTTCCAAAAGGTATCTATAAAACTTCTGCTTTCTCTTTGAGTTTTCTGAAATATATAAACAGAGTGTCTAAATCATATTGGTTAAAAGTAAAGAGAAAATTCAAATGGGAAATTCAGGGGGAAAATATCAAAATATATACCTTATGTCTAAAACAACTACTGCTAGCTGCAGTGAATATTTTGATCCATACATTCAAATCACTTGGAAAGAATTTATCAGTCCAATCCACATTAACTGGAGCCCCACCCTCAGGGCAAAAAACATGAGCATTTTCTAAAAAAAAAAAATTCACAACAATTCTAATACTTGTAACTGTGCTTCTTACAACTTTCATAACCAAACCAAACCCAACAGAACTGCCAACTTAATTCATAGTATCAGACCCTAAACTTACACAATCAGAAACACTGTGCTAGGGCACAGAAGTTTGTTTTCAAAAGCTGGCAGAGCAATTTGTTGCTTCTTTAAGTTTGAGGATGACTGAGTTGGGCTAAGCGTCACTTCTTTCCCTGTAGGCTTCCTGGCTCACTCCTCAGTAACTATGTCTAACTATATATAAAAAATGAGGCAAAAGAACATGAGTCTGGAGGGGAAAGAAAAAAAGAGGGAAAACCTTCCTTGGGGGGGGGGGGGGGGGGGGGGGACCGGGGGGTGGTGGGGCATGGTGGCGGGGGTGCGGAGCACGATACCAAACCCAATGAACTTTTATTGATATCTTTGTAATTGTAAAAATAAAAAATTTAAAAAAAAAAAAAAAATCAAATAAATGAGATAAAACTGCTAAACACAGATCATTTGATTTTCATTTTTGGATTTTAATTTGTTCACAGTTGGTTGAATTGAAATATTTTCTGTTGATCGACAACAAACTTAGAAACTCAAATCTGCACTCATGCGTGCAATTTTCCAGTTACATCTATAAATCCAATTTTGTAGTAAATATTTACTAACAAGATTGGCTACATATCCTAATTTCCTTTATATTTTATTTATGTATTTGTTGTGTTGACAGTATGCAATGCCTACTCCTGACTCTGTTCAGGGATCA
Source organism: Cryptotis parvus (assembly GCA_021461705.1). NCBI lineage: Eukaryota > Metazoa > Chordata > Mammalia > Eulipotyphla > Soricidae > Cryptotis > Cryptotis parvus. The sequence goes on from JAJIBD010003022.1 coordinate 14,816, forward strand.
CTCCTGGAATGACTCATATGGGATACCAGAGATTGAACCTAACTATTCTATATTTAAGGCAAGTCCCTGCTCTCTACATACTCTCTCTTGCCCTTACTTATCTAAATTTTGAGTCAGACTATTAGACTTATATGAACATTACCTTTGTAATACCCTTAACAAAGAAAGATGCAGACCCGATACGGATGAAATTTTTTAGTTCACTTGTTTAGTTTGAATGGTACTGAGTGGTTCATAGATAGAAATCTCTGGTGCCAGTTTCGACATTTTCAATGTGCTGATTTCCTCCCCTCAGGCAATTCTTACAGTCCTGACTACCACCTTGTTTTAATATTACATCTTATTACATATTTTGTTACTATCTTAATATGTATTGACTTAAACTCTTAATTCCAAGATTGAGTTAATTTTGGAGCATTTTTTCTTTATTTTTGATATAAAACATAGCTCCTTTCCTAAGATTTATCCCACTGTTTTGAAACATTTAAAATTCCATGACTGGGGCCGGAGCGATAGCCCAGCGGGTAGGGCATTTGCCTTGCATGCAGCCGGCCTGTGCCGGCTTGGGTTCGATCCCGGCATCCCATATGGTCCCCCGAGCACCGCCAGGAGTAATTCCTGAGTACAGAGCCAGGAGAAACCCCTGAGCATCGCCGGGTGTGACCCAAAAAGCAAAAAAAAAAAAATAATGATAATAAAATAAAAAATAAATAAAATTCCATGACTGACATGAAAATTTTTATTAAAATCAAAATATATTTTCAGTGCAATACTTACTCATTATTTTGTTATAATTTCATGCTCTTTTATGGATAATTTTTGTTTTGTTTTCATGACATGTTCTTGCCTATATAAAGACAAATACTAGGCTTACTACATATCTATCTGTCTTATCTTTAACTATAGTGCTTGCCTATAATATAGGCCTAATATTTATGGCCCAAATTACAGGCCTTAAATATAGTACTTAGGGTTTAGTCCTGACTAAAATAAGATGAGGGAATACTTCTGGTCCTCATGGGGCTCTAGAAACTAAATGGTGTACCTGGGATCAAACTATGGGCAATGTGCAAGGTAAGTGTCCACCTGTTGGACTATTTCTCTAGTCCACGTGTGCTTTTATATGTGCAAGTGTACACAAGAAAACATAGAGTTTAAAGAGCTCCCCTTACATGCAACAGGCCCTTGTTCAAATAACCAGCCCTGTAAAGATTCTAGAGTATTAGCTAGAGTAGTTCCTGAACAGAGAGCCAGGATTAAGTCCTGAACACTGCTGGGGGTAGCAAAATAAATATACAAACATTAAGTTTATGTTTATTTTAAAATTTACGTATACTTTGTCATATTGTTCTAATCTGGAAACCACTTTAAAAATATGGACTCTTTTATTCCATAATAGCAATTGAGATATATCACTTAACTGTTGCATAATATCCATCATTCATACATAGGTATTCCATGAATTTGTACGGTTTATAATATTTTGTTATTGTAACCTTCACATAATTGTGTCCTTCAAGATCCATCCCCAACCTCATCAAAATATAGGGCAACATATTGGAATTTTTCACTCTTACTTCTCAGTCCTAGACTGGCTCTTGGACCATGGATAAAAAAAATTTAAAAAAGGAAGCTGAATAAATATATAGAGAGAAGTTTATTCAGCTTTTCTTATATATAAATATATATCCATATATGTAGAGAGTTCTATATATATATGCATATATATAAAGAGAGAGTGAGAGAGCAAGAGAGAGAGAGATTCTCAGTAGATGATAAAACTCAACTTTTGAATTAATTATTTAGGAACTGATCTAGAAAACTACACAGCAAATTCATAGATAAATCAATAAGCACACCATAGGTCAAACAGTAATTTTTTGGATAGAAGTGTGGCAACAATTATTCTTTAAAGTACTGGTTCTAAAATTGCATTCTCGGGCTAGCAATAAGCAATAGCTCTAAGGAAATTATTACAAATATAAATTTTCTTGTTCCAATAAGAGATACTGACTTAGAACCTCTGAGGTAAGGTGTTAGAATTCTCTGATTTAACAAGCCCTCCAGATGATAAAAAATTCTCAGAACTACTATTTTGAATGGCTAACTAGTTATTTATAACACTTTTTATTACCTACCAAGAGTAATACACATTAATTTTGTATTTCTACTAGGTTAGATATCAAAACACAAAATGAGTTATGTATTGTGACCTACTAAATTATAGCATAAGTCAAAGACAGAGAACTTGGACCTCGTTTTGTATGAAATGTGTGCAAACAGCCCACTATTATTTTACAATAATTTCTTAATGTGCACTGAAAATCCACGATTCTCTCAAACAAATAGTCAGGGTAACCATTCGAGCTGAAATTTCTCATGAGATACTGTGAAATCCACTGTACAGTTGACAGGAGCTCACAGGAGCTCACAGCGAAATAACATAGAACTAGCTCATTCCTGCCACTGGAATCTAGCCAAGACAGTGGAGCAAAGTTCACCAGCAACAATTCTAAGTATTTTCTTTGTTCTGTGTGAGCTAATCTGTTAATCCCTCTGTGTGTATAAACTTGCTACCCTCCTTAGGGACAAAAAATCTCATACAATCTCTTGTCTTTGCAGTCATGTTAGGTAAGTAGACATTTACAACCTACTGTTTCCATGATATCCTTTAATATCATATCTGACTTATGATTCATAAAAATACTTTATCTCATATATTGCATAAATCATAGTTTCTTCCTTATTACAATGCGGTGTAATAAGGAGTCTTTAGCTTCATTCATTTTTTATAGAAGTACAGTTTATGAAGGTAATTGAAGTTTTAGGAAGTATATGAGTTTATCTTGCATGTGACAGGACATATTGAGATGTTACTGGTGTCCTCTCGAGTAATCGATGATCTATGGGAAGTCAAGTGATCAAGAAGTGATATGAGTTTATATACCTTCCCTAGTTTATAGATAATTTCAGCTGTTTCATGCATTTTCACTATCTAGGAAAAGTCTAAAAATAAATTCTATTTGTAAATAAAATCAAATGCTGAGTGTACTGCCAAATATCTCTGCTCAAACTTTAACACTAGACCAACATGGTTGCTGAGGAGGATGGAGCAAAAATTCTCAGTAGCCTAATTGCCTCACATTATTCTTAAATAATAATTACTGGTTTTCTTAATTGAGGACTGTGAAATATGGCCGAGAATTTATTTAATTTACCCTTTTCTTTATCAATTTAATAAAAGGTTGAATTTTTAATATAGAACTTATCCCTGTTTTATATTATTACCTGCTTTAACTAAATCTGCTGATATCAAATGAATTATTACTTGACTGAAATTCAGTTGTGAGTGTCTACCTGGTACAGTATGTAGTAAATATAGTAAAAAATTATTTCAGTTGTCAAAATATCCCTTCTGTTCTCCTGAATATTAGGCTTTAAAGACTCTTACCTTGATAAAGTGAATTTTTTTTAAAAGAAATAAATTAAAAAAAACTTGTTAGAGATACCAGAAAGATAGCACTGAGGTTAAGGCACTAACCTTTCAGATGGCTCAGCTGTTATCAGTAGTGATCCCTGAGAACAGTAGGGCACACCCTAGTTCAGCACTATCACCAAACAAATAAAAACCATGTTCAGTATATATAGGCTGGGTAGATAGCACGCTGTTGAAATAAGGAAAGACCTGCAGACTCACAGACTTGAGCTGAATATCCTTACAGTCACACTCAAATACACAATGTTAGGTAAGTAAGAGAACTCGGCAGGGGCTGGCCGAGCCCCCTTACTGGGAGCTCAACTCCATGGATTGCTTCCACCTGGGACCGGCTGAGCAGTGCAGCTGTAGATCTGGAGTGGATGGTTCTGGAACTCTTCCAGGGCGGCAGAGGAGCTATGAAAAGTTGAAAAGAACTTTGAAGAGAGAGTTCAAGTGGGGGGCCCAAGTTTTTCTGATCAAGGTCCAGCCCGTGGAAAGTGTAAGGCCGGTCGGGTGGCCCCTGGCACACGGGCCCGGGTCTTCAAGGAGCCGGGTTGCTTGGGAATGCAGCCCAAAGTGGGTGGTAAACGCCATCTCGGCCCCTGACCAAGTCCAACATTGCTCAAAAAGGTTTGCTCAAGTGCGGGGGAGGGACCACACTGGCCGAGACTCGGAAAGGAGATTTGGGCTCTGTCCTTTCCTCCACGTCCATGCCAGCTTCTCTGGAAGATAGACACACCCACGCCAGACACACAGTTCCTCTGCCGCCCAGGAAGAATTCCAGACCCATTCACTCCAGATCTACAGCTACGCTTCTCGGCCGGCCCCACGTGGAAGCAATTCATGGAGCTGACCTCCTGGAAAGGGGCTCGGCCAGCCTCTGGCAGAGTCCAACATTGCTCCAAGAGTTCGCTCACAGGTGTGGGGGAGGGACCACACTGGCCAGACACAGAGCAGAGATTTGGGCTCTGCCCTTTCCTCCACCTCCACGCCAGCTTCCCCGGAAGATAGACACACCCACGCCAGACACACAGCTCCCTTGGTGAAGTGACATTCTTAGATAATATTGATTTTAGGATAAGGTACTTCTCATGATCTTTCACATTTATACATTGAATACAGTTATAGACAGGTTCTAACTGATCATCCCATTAGCCTAGCGGGAAGCCAGAGCAACCCTCACATCATGCTGTCAGTCATTCTCAACATTCAGACTCTATAGTTCCTCATGGCTCCATCCAAGCTTAAATCTGATCTTCCCCTATAAGTTTCATCAGTAAATGCTCGAGATGAGAGCTTTCTACTGAAAGTATACCACCTACATGGCAAAGCCTGGCAAGCTACCCATGTTTTATTTGTTATTCCAAAAACTAGTAACATTTATGGACCTCAATTCCATGACCAGAAATATGGTTTGAGGTTCTTCCTACCCCTGGAACAAGCAGATGCCCTCGAGCTACACTTGCTTGCTACAGGACCTATGGAGATGTTACTGGCATCTGCTCGAGCAAATCGATGAACAACAGGAAGACAGTGATACAGTGACAGAGAAGTAACGGAACAAGAACTATGAATCGGGTCATGGAGAGTCTCTTTAGAAGTGGTGCTAGAAAAACTGGACAGCTATAGATGCAAAAATTAAAAAAACTCATTCCTCTAGCTAACCCCATGCACAAGTGTCAGATCAAAATGGATTCAAGATATCTACATCAAACCTGAATCCATAAGGTACACTGAAAAAATATAGGCAAAACCTTCCACAGCATTCAAACTAAAGGCATCTTCAAGGATGAAACACCACTAAACACACAAGTGGAAGCAAATATACCACATGGGACTACGTGAAATGAATAAGCTTCTGCACTGCAAAAGAAATGGTGACTGAGATACAAAGACAGTCCACAGACCTGGGAAAAAATATTTACCCAATACTCCATCTGATAAGAGGTTAATATCCAAGATACATGAAGCACTGGTAGAAATTTAAAAAGAAGAAAAAGTGGGGCCGGAGCGATAGCCCAGGGGTAGGGCATCTGCCTTGCACGAGGTTGGCCTGTGATGGCCCGAGTTTGAACCCCGGGCATCCCATATGGTCCCCCGAGCACCACCAGGAGTAATTTCTGAGTGCAGAGCCAGGAGAAACCCCTGAGCATTGCCGGGTGTGACCCAAAAAAAGAAAATAAAAAGCATCCAACCCATCAAAAGATGGGAGAAGAAATGAACATAAACTTCTTCAAAGAAGAAATTCAAATGACCAAAATGCAAATGAAAGAATGATCTTCATTGCTAATAATAAGGGAGATATAAATCAAAACAATGAGATATCATCTCACACCACAGATTGGCACACATCCCAAATAACAAGAACAAGCAGTGCTGGCATGGATATGGGAGAAAGGGACTCTCATTCATTGCTGGTGGGAATGCTGACTGGTCTAGTGTTTTTGGAAAATATTATGGGCAATCTGCAAAAAGTTGCAAACTGAGCTTTCATATGATCCAGCAACACCAACTCTGGGAATATACTCTGAGGACCCAAATACCCCAGAGATCCTCCATCTGGACATCGATGTTCATTATAGAACTATTCTCAATAGACAATATCTGGAAACCACAGGAGTGCCCAAGATCAAATGACTGGTTAAAGAAAACATGGTACATCTACACAGTTAATACTGTGCAGCCGTTAGGAAAAAATGAAACTATGAAATTCACTATAAATGGATGGATACGGAGAGAATCACGCTGAATGCAACAAGTCAGAAGGAGTGGGACAGATACACAATGATAACACTCAATGTGGAATATTTATGTGTATATGAATATACGTGTACATAGAATATGATATATATATAAATATATATGTAGAATATATATGGCAGTTATGATAAAACTAATACCCAAGGACAGGATAAACAAGGGCCACAACTTGAAGCCTGCCTCAAGGTCTGGAGAAAAGTCAGTTTGAATACAGAAATACCACTCTGGATAAAATTTGCATGCGGCTGGACTAGAACTGAATGCTGATAATAGGTAAAGGTACATACATGATAACCCTTCAGGGTCTGTATTGCATACAACATGTGTAAAAGGAGAGAGAGAACATGAGTAATTAAGAGAAGAAAACTGCCTGCCATAGAGGCAAGAAGGGGGAAGCCGTGAGTAGTAGGAGGGTAACTGCGCACAATTGTGCTGGAAAAATGTGCACTGCTGGATTGATCTCTGTGAGAACACTGTATGACTGAAGCCCAAGCATGAACAGATTTTTAATTGTTTACTTCATGGTGCTTCCATCAAAATTGTATTCTTTAATTTAAAAAAATGCAAAAAAATAAATAAAACCTCAACTGTTGTGAGGTTTCTTTCCCCCAAAATCACTTCTTCACACCAATAGACCTGTAAATCATTTTTAAATTACATATCTGATTTTACAATTAGCATCTGAGTAATGAGGAACGGAAAGAAGAGAAGTTAAAAGTTTTATTTATTCATTTTTTTGCCAAGATGGCGGCGGCCTGAGGCAGCAGTGATGGCACAGGAAGCGGCTAAGCTGCAGAGATGACAGAGGTGGGAGCTCAGCAGTGAGCAGAGCCCGGACTAGGGTCCTGTGGCAGCGTGGAGAGCAGCGGGAACAGCCCTGTGGGCGCCGGTTGTGTGGCCTAGCTCTCAGGGCGCACAGGGACAATAGCGCCTAGGTGTGTGACTGGGCAGAGGGAGGGGACCCAGGCGCTGCCCTGGGACTGGCCATGAGGGCAGCGCGGCACGGATAGGGAGAGCGGCGACAGTGAGGTGGGGAGCCCCTCAATTTGCGGCCCCCATTCGTGGGCGACTCCTGCAGGGCCTCAGGCCCAGCCAAGGGGCGACACAATTAAGGACACCAGGCGGTCATCATTTTTTAGCATCTTTACCGCCTCCATGTTCACTGCGCTCATCAAGGACCACCAGTGGGATGACCGGGCACAGGCCATGTGTCCTCCGACTACACGGAGCGGCTGAATGGTATGTCCTGCTTGTCAGGGCGGAGAGCGATATCACACTCAGCGATGGTCAAGGGTTACTCCTGGCTCTGCACTCAGGAATTACTCCTAGCAGTGCTTAGCCCAGCAAGCTACTAAGACTATACTGCCTGCACAGCAGAGCCCGGCCAGCTGTCCGATGCGAATACAATATGCCAAAACCAGTAATAAAATATGTTCATCTTCCTGACCCTGAAAGAGCCCTTAATACGGCAGCACTAAAAAGGACAAACAAAGAGGACGTGATAAAATTTCAGGGCCATACTAAGCTGCCAAAACAAAGAAGGACTAAAGTAACAGCCTGTACTTTCAATGCACGTACACTGGCAATGGAAGCATATATCGAGGACCTGATGGTACAAGCGCAAAAATCAAGTATGACATCATTGGTCTAACTGAGAGGAGTAGGCATCAATGGCATGATGCCGTTTTTTACACCGAAGAACTGTTACTAGGAACATGCGATGAAAGAGGCATCGGTGTCCTTGTAAACATGAACATGGCCATGAACATGGATTAATTGAATGCCTAACAAACAAGATAGGACAATTATACTAGAAGAGATGTGGCCCACTGCCAGCAGTTTCTATCTTCGTTGTCTACACACCAACATCCACATACAAGGAAGAAGAAACTGAGAAATTCTACATGGAACTGGACGGAGTTCTATAAAAAGATCACAACTTCTATAAGATCATAGTCGGTGATTTTAATGCCATGATAGGACCAAGAAGATCGGCCGAAGAACTCCACATGGGGACCAATGGCCTAGAATGGAACGAACAAGGTGAGAGACTATCTGAGTTCATCATGTCTACCAAGAACTTTCATGGGAACTCACAGTTCCAGAAGGCTGAATCGAAAGGTTGGACATGGGAATCCCGCTGGCGTTCTACAATGAAATTGACCACATCATCTTCAATCGAAGGTTTTGCCTGACCGATGTTGCTGTCGCCCCCAAATTCCAAACAGATCAGACCACCGTCTCCTTCGTGCAAAAATTCTACTAACGCAACAGGGAGAAAAGGCTGCAGAGTTTAAGAAGAGAACACCCTGAATGACCACCAACTGGGAACTCTTTGGCACCACTGCAGCAACATGGGAAGATACCATCATTGACAACATCGATGAAGAATACAACCGACTGGTTCAGCAGGTCCATGATTGTGCGAAGAATGCCGAGAGAGAAAAAAAAAACACAAAAGGATGCCTGTCTTCAAAAACTCTCGTGCTCATTCACCAACATGGCAAAGAGTGAGCCTCAGGCTACCCAATGCTAACATCCAAGCTTGCAAAGCAGCAGAGAAGCGATAAAGGAAGACCTCAAAGAGAGAAGAGCAGAAATACTGGAAGATGCAGCAGAAGCTAGGAAAAGCAATCGCAAGTCCTGCCTGTCCTTTTTCAAATATAAGACCAAGATGACTGCCCTGCAACGTCCTGATGGATCTATCACATCTTCCAGAAAAGCAATGGAGAAGATTATCTATGACTTCTACTCAGATCTCTTTGATAGCCACATCATCCTGCCCACATACCAAATTCCTCAGAATGGATATGTCATTCCCAACATTCTCCCTTCTGAAATGCCATTTCGTCAGTAAAAAGGAAACAGCACCAGGCCCAGACAAAGTCAGACCCAAACACCTGAAGAATCTGCCTTCAGTACTCATCAATACACTGGCTCGGCCTTTCACACGCCCGCCTGTCTGAATGCAAGGTCCCCACCCATTGGAAAATCAGCAAGACAGTTCTACTGTTCAAGAAGGGAGACATCCAAAACATTGGCAACTATGGCCTCATCTGCCTGTTGTCTGTAATCTACAAGCTGTTCACCCGAGTCATTCTGAACAGGATTGGTTGATCATTAGATGAAGCGCAACCATGCCAGCAAGCTGGCTTCCGAAAAGCATTCAGCATAATCAACCATATCAACATGGTAACCAAGCTCATTGAAGTTTGTAGGGAGTTCAGGATGTCGCTCTGACTCATATTCATTGATTTAAAGAAAGCCTTTGATTCTTTGGAGACTGAAGCGGTCATCAAAGCCCTAGCCAAACAGGGTATTCAAACCCAATACATCAAGATCCTTCTAGAGCTATATTATGGATTCACCTCCAGGATCTCACCATTCTACAAAGAAGTGATCATTGATGTCAAAAGAGGGTTCGGCAGGGTAATACCATTTCACCAAAACTCTTCAGCCCCACCCTCGAGAACATCATGAAAGAATTAGAATGGGAAGGAATGGGAGTGAAGATAGATAGTTGGCAACTAAACTACCTCCACTTGGCTGATGAATACAATGTGTATTGTAATAACACCGAACATTAGTCAAGTGGCACAAATGCTAGCTGACTTTGATTATGTGGAAAGATAGGTCTACAGATGAATCTCAGCAAAACTATGTTCATGAAAAATGAACTAGATCCAGAGGCCCCATTCACTCTCTATTGAACAGACACCTCTGAATGCAGCAGTTATGTGTACGTAGGTTGAGAAGTCAACAGGATGAATGACCTAAAACCTGAGCTGCACAGGAGGAAGAGAGCAGCATGGAATGCCTTCAAAAGCATCTAAGAAATAGCTAAAAAAGACAAAGATCCTCCACTCTGGGCACATCTCTTCAATGTTACCATTCTCCCTGCATTATCATATGCCTCAGAAACCTGGGCCCTATGAAAAGCACAATGAGAATGCTATTCGGGTCTCACAGAGAGGAATCGAAAGAGCAATGCTTGGACTATCATGCCTCACTCATGTGAAAGAAGGAATTTGGAGCTCCTACTTCTGTCGCTGTTTCAGAGTCAGGGATGCTGTCTCGTTTGCCAAGGCATCAAAAATCACATGGGCTGGACATGTAATGTGATTTGGATATGACCGCTGGACTACTAATCTTCCAGAAAATCTTCTCAGAGAAAAAAATAGTTTTCAATTCTTTGCATGAATAACTATATCATTTTAAATAATTGTAGTAGAAACTGTACAAGATTTAAAAAGCCCTCTCTTTATACACTTAATGATCTAAACTTTTAAACAATAAGACAGCAAGGAAATATCAATATGTATTACATCATGTATAAGAAAAGTTTACTTGGGAATATAAATACGATTGAAAAACAACGAATGCTATGGCCTAAGAGCTAGTGTAGTGAGTTGGTTGCTTTGCATGGAACTGGCCTTGATTTCATCTCTGGAGTTCCATACGGTCACCTGAGCATTGCCACTAAAAAAGTTCTGATCTCAGAATCCAGGAACAACCCCTGAATATGCTGTGTGTTACCCTAAACAAACAACAAAATATCAACCAATTTAATTAAAAATATTAACTGTGCAAGAAGTAAATAAGAATATGGTCATTAAAACAGACAAAAATAATTTTGTATTCAATTGTCACTTGATTCTTGTCACTTGTCTTCCTGTTGTTCATAGATTTGTCCGAGTGGGCACCAGTAACTTCCCCATTCATTGGGAATTTGGTCCATTATTGTTACTGGCATATCAAATACACCACGGTTAGCTTGCCAGGATCTATCGTGGCTCTGTGTTCATCCTAGTTGGCCCACTCTTTTTCTATGTCAGACCATCAACCATCCAGGGTCCACGTGGCAAAAACTTGGGTATAGAAAGCCTTTGCCCTGTCTGCCATCTGCTGAGGCAGCCGGGCACCAGAGCCACACCTGCAATACCTCGAGCGGCAGGACTATATTCATTTATCATAAAAAATAAATTCACACTAGAATAAAAATGGTACAACATTGTTATTGTAAGCAGTGTTTATTAAAGCGTACCCAGGCAACTTACATAATACTTCAGGGTGAAATTCTTAAGCACTTTAACTGATCACTCACTTGATCACTTGACATCCCGTTATTCATCGATTTGCTGGAGGCGGACACCAGTAACATATCCATTTGACCCTATCATGTGCCGGTGTAGCTCAATAGCATATGGTTGCTTCCAGGAATACAAATAACCTCAAACTTTTCATTCAGGATCTTCTTCATGGAAGAAGTCTGACCATCTTGCAGGTGGGTGACCACATGATCTTTTGACATCCCGTGGGATACAGTCGGTATTGGCTCTAGTCTAACAGCAGTGTCCAAATCACATTACATGTCAAGCCCATCTGATTATCGATGCCTTGGCAGACGAGACAGCATCTCTGACTCTGGATCATCTATGGAGGTTGGAACTCCGGATTCCTTCTCTCACTTGAATGAGGTGTGATACTCCAAGCATAGCTCTTTCAATTCTCTTTCGGCGACCCAAATAGTGTTCTCATCCTGCTTCCGTAGGGTCCAGGTCTCTGAGGCGTATATTAATGCAGGGAGAATGGTGGAGGAAAGGGAAATTTGCCCTGAGCCTGAGGGTTCTTTGTCCTTTTATCTGTTTTTTGATGCTCTTGAAGGCATTCCATGCTGCTCTCCTCCTCCTGCACAGCTCAAGTTTTAGGTCACTCATCATGTTGAGTTCTCGACTTAGGTACACATAACTGTTGGATTCAGAGTTGTTTGTTGCATAGAGAGTGAATGGGGCCTCTGGAACTAGTTCAGTTTTCATGAACATTGTTTTGTTGAGATTCAACTGTAGACCTATCTTTCCATATTCTCGGTCCAAGTCAGCAAGCATTTGTGTGACTTAGCTAATTTTCTGTGTTATTAGAATGATGTCATCAGCAAATTGGAGGGGGTGCAGTTGCTGAACATCTATCTTTGCTCCAATTCCTTACAATTCTAATTGTTGCATGATGTTCTCGAGGGTGAGGCTGAATAGTT
>JAJIBD010003023.1:0-15000 GCA_021461705.1 Cryptotis parvus
GGACCCAAACTGCCCCAGGGAAGAGCGGAAACTCCATCAACGGGAACCAAGGCGAACTGCCTTGGTTTCACTGCGACCCTTGGGCGCTGCGCTCTGGGATCATCCCAAAACTCAAAACCTATCTTGCATGAGGTACCAGTGAAACTTGGTTCCTACATCCCTTGCTACCCACCCAAACCCCGCAAACAGACCAGACACCTACTAACTGTACTATCTTGTCATCCAAGACCCCACATTTGCAACCTACAATAGTCATAATGGTAAGGCAACGCAAAGTTCCATCCAGCTCTGTGAGTGAAGTCACTAGTCCAGATGAGCCAAGCAATACCAATGAGTTGTATAACCTCTCTGATAAGGAATTTCGGAAAGAAATGTTAAGGAGTCATAAGGAATTCCAAAGAAGCAATGGAATGCAAACTCAATAAAATACAAGAGGACATGTTAGAAGAAGTGAGGGAAATGCAAATGGAAATGACATATATTAAAAATGAGGTAAATGAAATGAAAAACACAGTGGAAAGCCATCATAGCAGAATAATAGCCACTGAAGAAAGAATTAGTGATCTCGAAGACGCGTTCCAAAAGATTCTCTACACAACACCAGAAGATAGAAAAAAAGACTCACAATTACCGAACAGACAACAAGAGATAATCGGGATGAAGCCAGAAGAAACAACATACGGATCATTGGGGTCCCAGAAGGGCAAGAAGAAAACCCTGATGAAGAAGAAACTGTCAAAGCCATCATTGCTGAGAAGTTCCCAGAACTAAAAAAACACTTGCCTCAAGATCCAGGGAGGCCCGTAGGATACCTGCTAAAAGAAACCCCAACAAGAATACTCCAAGACACATCTTAATTAAAATGACAAAAACTATAGATAGAGATAGAATACTGAAAGCAGCAAGATCAAAAGAAGGAAATCACGTACAAAGGAACATCTCTAAGATTTACAGCAGACTTCTCTGATGAAACACTCCGAGCCCGAAAACAATGGTGGGATATTGTGAAAAGGCTAAATGAACTGCAGGCCTCACCAAGAATTCTTTACCCGGCCAGACTCACATTCAGATATGAAGGAAAGATACACAACTTCATGGATAAGCAACAACTCAGGAACTTCATGGACTCAAAGCCAACTTTAAAAGAAGGACTGAAGGGTCTACTGTAATACGACCAAACCCATAAGCACAACAAGCAAAAACAGAAAGATGGCACAAAAATCCGATGACAATAATCTCTCTCAATGTCAATGGTCTAAATGCACCAATTAAGAGACACAGAGTAACAAAATGGATTAAAAAATTGAACCCAACATTCTGCTGTCTACAAGAAACACATCTGAATAATCAGAACAAACACAGACTCAAAGTCAAAGGTTGGAAGACCATTCTCCATGCAAACAACTCCTCCAAAAAAGGCTGGTGTGGCCATATTAGTATCAGATAATATAGACTTCAGGCTGAAAAAGATTAGAAGGGACAACGAAGGCCATTTCTTATTACTTAAGGGGTATGTACACCAGGAAGAAATTACACTACTAAACATATATGCACCCAACGAGGGGCCAGCAAAATACATAAAACAACTGCTAAGAGACCTCAAAGAAGACATTGACAGTAGCACAATAATAGTTGGAGACTTCAACACTGCTCTATCAACGATGGATAGATCAACAAGACTGAAACTCACCAAGGAAATATTGGCCCTCAAGGAAGAAATGGAAGAAAGAGAGCTAGTAGATATATACAGGGCTTTTCATGCCAAAAAAGCTGAATACACATTTTTCTCTAGTGCACATGGAACATTCTCCAAGATAGACCACATGCTGAGCCACAAAGCATACCTCAATAAAATTAAAAAAGATAGAAATTGTGTCAGCTATCTTTTCAGACCATGATGCACTGAAAATGGAAGTTAACCATACACAGAAACAGGGAGTCAAACCAAACACCTGGAAACTGAACAGCTCACTCCTGAACAACAAATGGGTCATAGAAGAAATCAAACAGGAAATCCAAAGATTTCTGGAAACAAATGAAAATGAAGACACCAACTATAAGAACTTGTGGGACACGGCAAAAGCCGTGTTAAGAGGGAAGTTTATAGCTCTGCAAGCATTCATCAGGAAACAAGAAAGGGCCCACATAAATAACCTGACTACACAGCTGAAGACATTAGAGAAAGACCAACAAAAGGAGCCCAACCCAGGCAGAAAAAAAGGAAATAATAAAACTTAGAGAGGAAATCAATGAGTTGGAAACCAAAAAAAAAATCCAAAAGATTAATGAAACCAAGAGCTGGTTTTTTGAAAAAATAAACAAGATTGACAAACCATTGGCAAGACTTGTAAGGACAGGGAAAGAGAGAACCCAAATAAACAGAATCAGAAATAAAAACGGTGACATCACAACAGAAACCACAGAAATCCAAAAGATCATCAGAGATTACTTTGAGAGCCTGTATGCCGTGAAACATGAGAATCTAGAAGAAATGGATCAATTCCTGAAGTCCTATAACCCTCCCACGGCTGAAACAAGAAGACCTCCAATACCTGAATAAGCCTATCACCATCGAGGAAATAGAAACAGTAATTAAAAAGTCTTCCCAAACACAAAAGCCCAGGTCCAGACGGATTCCCTAGTGAACTCTACCAAACCTTTAAGGAGGACCTACTGCCTGTCCTGTTCAAGCTCTTCCAGGAAATAGAAGAAACAGAAACACTCCCAAACAGCTTTTACGAGGCACATATCACCCTGATACCCAAAGCAGGGAGAGACAACACAAAGAAAGAAAACTACAGACCAATATCCCTGATGAACACGGATGCTAAGATCTTCAACAAAATACTAGCCAACAGAATCCAAAGACTCATCAAGAAGATTATACATCATGACCAAGTAGGATTCATCCCGGGTATGCAAGGATGGTTCAACATTCGCAAGTCAATCAACATAATACATCATATCAATAAGAGAAAAAATAAAAACCATATGATCCTATCAATAGACGCAGAGAAAGCATTTGACAAGATCCAGCACCCGCTCATGATTAAAACCCTCCAGAAAATGGGGAATTGAAGGGACTTTCCTCAAGATAGTTACAGCCATCTACCAAAAGCCCACAGCGAGCATCATTCTCAATGGGGAAAAGTTGAAAGCCTTCCCCTGAGATCAGGGACAAGACAAGGTTGCCCACTCTCACCTCTTTTATTCAATATAGTACTGGAAGTACTTGCCATAGCAATCAGAGAAGAAAAGGACATCAAGGGCATCCAGATAGGCAAGGAAGAAGTCAAGCTATCATTATTTGCAGATGACATGATATTATACCTAGAGAACCCTAAACTCTCTACCAAAAAAACTCCTAGAAACAATAGACACATATAGTAGAGTGGCAGGATACAAAATCAACACACAAAAAGTCGGTGGCTTTCCTATATACAAATAACGAAAGAGAAGAAAGGGATATTAAGGGAAACAATTCCATTCACAATTGTGCCACAGAAAATCAAATACCTAGGAATCAACTTACCCAAATGTGTAAAGGACCTGTATAAAGAAAACTACAAGACACTGCTCCAAGAGATAAAAGAGGACACAAGGAAATGGAAACATATTCCCTGCTCATGGATGGGGAGAATCAACATTGTCAAAATGGTAATACTCCCTAGAGCTCTGTACAGATTCAATGCAATCCCTATAAGGATACCCATGACATTCTTCAAAGAAATTGACCAAACAATCCTGAAATTTGTATGGAACGATAAACCCCCAAGGATAGCTAAAGCAATCCTCGGGAAAAAGAAGATGGGAGGCATCACCTTACCCAACTTCAAACTGTACTACAAGGCAGTAGTAATTAAAACAGCATGGTATTGGAATAAAAACAGACCCGTGGACCTATGGAATAGAATTGAGTATCCTGACACCCAACCTCAAACACATGATCATTTAATCTTTGATAAAGGTGCAACGAAGTCTAAAATGGAGTAAGGAAAGCCTCTTCAATAAGTGGTGTTGGGAAAACTGGGCAGCGACATGTAAAAGAATGAATTTGGACCTGTGTCTAACACCATGCACAAAAATCAGATCAAAATGGATTAAAGATCTCAATATCAGACTTGAATCCATAAAGTACATTGAAGAAAATATAGGAAAAACCCTCCATGACATTGAAGCTAAAGGCATCTTCAAAGATGAAACATCACTAACAAAGCAACTAGAAGAAAAGATAAACATATGGGACTACATGAAACTAAAAAGCTTCTGCACCTCAAAAGAAACAGTGACTAAGATACAAAAGCAGTCCACAGAATGGGAAAGAATATTCACCCAATACCCATCTGATAAGGGGTTAATATCCAGGATATATCAGGCACTGGTAGAACTTTACAAGAAGAAAACAAACAACCCCATCAAAAAATGGGGGAGAAGAAATGAACAGAAACTTCAGCAAGGGAAGAAATTCGAATGGCCAAAAAACATATGAAAAAATGCTCATCATCACTAATCATCAGAGAGATGCAAATCAAAACAACAATGAGATACCACTTTACACCACAGAGACTGGCACATATTCAAAAGAACAAGAACAACAAGTGCTGGCGTGGGTGTGGGGAAAAGGGGACACTCATCCATTGTTGGTGGGAATGCAGGCTGGTACAGCCTTTCTGGAAAACAATATGGACTTTCCTCCAAAGACTAGAAATTGAACTCCCATTTGACCCAGCGATACCACTCCTGGGAATCTACTCTGGGAAGCCAAAAATACGCAGCGGAAACACCATCCCTACTTTTATGTTCATAGCAGCATTATTCACAATAGCCAGAATCTGGAAGCAACCAGAGTGCCCGAAAATCGATGACTGGATAAAAAAGCTTTGGTACATCTACACAATGGAATACTATGCAGCTGTTAGGAAAAATGAAGTTATAAAATTTGTCTACAAATGGATGGACATGGAGAAGATTATGTTGAGCGAAATTAGCCAGAAGGAGAGAGACAGATACAGAATGACTGCATTTATCTGCATAACATAAATATATAGGTACATATTATGATACCAATATCCAAGGTCAAGTGAAACATACATCAGGAGGTCCTGTCAAAGGTGGAAATTATCACAAACGTGTGGGAGTCAGAGGCTAGGTAAGACAGAAAATGGAACAGTGTGCTAACAATTGTTGAGGGTACTTATGCCAACCTAGAACTGAGCATTAAATAGAGGCAAAAAGATACACATGACAACCCTTTAATGTATGTTCTGTAATCCATAGTCTGGAGGGGAAGGAAAAGAGAAAGAGAGAGAAATGGAAAGAAATCAAGAACCTGCCATGGAGCAGGGGCTGGGGAGGGGGAGGGAACCGGGGACGTTGGTGGTGGGAGCTGGGCACTGGTGGCGGGATGGGTGCTGCAAACAATTCAGTATGATTTGTTGGCAAAGTGCTACACCGTTTCAATGAAACAATGTATGTTTTAACTGAACTAAAATAAATACATGTTTAATCACTAATATATATATATATATATATATTATTTTTTAAAGGGACTTATAATTAAAGTTATCCTGCTACCTTAACCTTACCCAGATAGAATATAATATTGAAATAATAATTTTGTTATCTTCATCTGTTGATAATTGTAGTTTACGTGCAGTTTTAGTTGAAAAGAAATGAAAGCTTGAGACTGTAATTGATGTTACAGATTATGGTAAGGTTTATGTTTAAGAAAACAGGACTGCTTGCTTTCAGCACAGTTCAATTGTTATCTGTTTCAAGAGTCCGTTATAATAAAAATCAATGGAAATGATAGTCTCTCTGTAGAGAATAATGCTAAACAAGGCTATAAAACTAGTAAACTCAGATTTTAAGAAATACTCCAAATTAGAGTTGTTCCACAAAAAATCACATTTAATTTAGGAACTGATTCCTATTTTTCAACTCAATTTTCAGTTCATGAGTAACTGCAGAGCAATTTCCATTGTGGCTATACTAATTCATACTCAAATAAACTGACTTATAATTTTACAGTTCTTTTTTATAAAAGAAAAGAGTTTAAGGACCCTTGGGGTTCTTTTCACAGTATTTTATCTATACTATCAAACCATTTTCCACTTTTGGACTTCCTTCTCGTAAGAACTCCACCCAGCAGACCAGCCCATCGCGGCCGCGGTTCATCAATAAATGCTTTATTTGGAGGTGTTTAAAAGAGTTTGCCCCCCGCGGCAAGCCTGGCAAGCTTCTCGTGTTGTATATGATATGCCAAATTCCAGTAACAATTATATTAGGTTATTCCCATGACCTAATATAATGGTTTGAGGCTCTTTATGTTCCTGTAGCAAGCCGATGCCCCTGGCTCTACTGGCATGAGACAGGACATATGGAGATATTACTGGTGCCCGCTCTAGCAAATAGATGATCATTGGGAAGATCGTGATCGTGATCGCTTTATAAAAGAGAAGAGCTTAAGGACCCTTGGGGTTCTTTTCACAGTATTTTATCTATACTATCAAACCAAAGTTTACTTTTTCCCTAGAGGACAGTAGAAAATATTCTAAATTTCATTTTGCATAGAATGATGATTTTCATATTTTTGAGACAATGATAAGTAAAGCTTCTTATCTCATGGTGACAAGGGAAATGGCATATTTTTCAGCCTATTTCAATGGAAATTATATTTTTCTATATAATATAGATATTCTATATATTTTCCTCAGTTGCGTATCACTTGTCTTCCCGTTGTTCATTGATTTGCTAGAGTGGGCACCAGTAACATCTCCATACATCCTGTTTCAAGCAAGTGTACCCCAGGGGCATCTGCTTGCTCCAGAAACAGGAAGAGCCTCAAACCATTCCTTCAGGTAATGTGATGAGGTCCATAATTGTTACTGATTTTTGGCATATCAAATAAAACTCGGTAGCTTGCCAGGCTCTGCCGGGTAGGTGGTATACTCTCAGTAGAAGGCTCTCATCTCAAGAATTTACTGATGAAACTCAACGGGGAAAGATCAGGTTTTTGCATGTGTTCCAGAAGCAGTTTGCAGGTACAAGAATAAATGAAAAGGATCCTGTTCTCCAATTGCTGTTCTCTAATTGTTGACTCTGGCTTCTTATCTCAGACCTACAGAGAGGTCTATGTTCACAGGGGCTGAACACTTCTTATTAGAAATAAATTCTCCAGGTAAAGTGACTTGCAGGAGATTTAAGGAATAATATTCTCCTTCATCTCTCTGAATTTCTCCTTTTCCCCTTTAGGGAGGTAAACAGTACAGAATACAACATTCCAATGCAACTGCATTTATGAGGAACATATGTCACTGCATACACTTACAGGCAGTCACATGTTTGGAAAACACATTGGGTAGCCTTATAGTTGTGGTTTAGATGATCATCAGTACAGCTGCTGATTTTAAGTGGGGAGTGGTGGTGGTCAGAGAGGTGGGAGATAGGTAATGGGGGGGCGGGGCAGAAGGTTCAGGCGCAGGTTTGATGTGGAGGTGTGGTATATGTATATATCTAAACCACAGAGTCAATAACTCGAGAAGCATGATACCCAAACTCTAACAACTGAACTTAAAAATGTGCCTCTTAAGAAGGTCGGCTGGACAGTGGGTCAGAAACTGGGTTATTGTTATAGGAAAGTCAACTCGAATGGTGGGATTGGGATTGGTGTTGGAATATCAAATGCCTGAAATTCTACTCAGATGAACTTTGTAAATCACAGTGCCTTAATACATAAGGATATTCAGAGCAAAATGAAACAAACCTAAGAATTTCAGGGATGAAGGGAGAAATTTTACTTCCAGATTGAACATTGTTTGATGTAAATGTCTGGTTTAGAATAATATAAGGTATACTAAGAATGGCCCATTCCAAGAACACACGGAAACTGTCCCTAAAAACAGACAGGCTAAGTAACTGTACTAGATCAAGTATTTTATACAATTGTCTAAAAGTTGTTGGAAGACCCAAAGAGGCAGAGAAAAAAAAGAAAATTACTATAAATAAAATAGAAACACCAATCTACAAAATGACTAAAACAAATAGCAGACCTGATGAAAAATTGACCATTTATGCATGTAAATCTACTACTAACAGAACAAAAAATCTTCCATAATGGAAAATATTTGTAAATGACTTGTCCAATAAGGTATTAATAACACAAGACTATATAGGCAAGTTAAAAACAGCAGCAATAAAGCATTAAAAATAGACAAAGGACTTCCATACACGTTTTCATAAATAGGCGCATACAGAAACTACTATTATATACCAACTTATTTTAAT
Source organism: Cryptotis parvus (assembly GCA_021461705.1). Lineage (NCBI taxonomy): Eukaryota > Metazoa > Chordata > Mammalia > Eulipotyphla > Soricidae > Cryptotis > Cryptotis parvus. The sequence goes on from JAJIBD010003023.1 coordinate 8,287, forward strand.
TGACTGCTTCTACACACACACACACACACAAGAAACTAACAACATGGGTGAAAATGTGAAGGAACTAGAACCCACAGCAACTTTATCAGTAATATGAAATTGGACAATGTGGAAAACAATACAGCAATTCCTCACAAATCAAAAACCTAAAATTACTCTATGGAATTACTCCAAGGAGGGCTGGGGCCTATATGAAGAGTCGGGTTCGAACTCAGCTGGTTTTGCATAGGACAAGAGCTCTGCCTGCCGTGCACTCACTCTGGCCCTACAGCCGTCTTAGTGTAACTGACTAAAATGCAGATGCAATCCAGATATCCACTGATGGGTGAAGGGATAAGTCAACCATGGCATGTACCACAGCACAGTACTGTTCAATCTACAAAGGGAGAAAGTTCTAGAAAACCATGATTCCAGTTAGATGAAGTACTTAACAGAAGTGAAAAATCATAGACACACAATGTAGAACATAGAGAGACGGGGTGCTGGAGAAATGGGATTAACAGAGAAGGAATTTTGGTTTTAAAAAGATTAAAAACGGGCACTAGTACAGCAGGTAGGGCATTTGCCTTGCACAAGTGGCTGATCAGAGTTTGACCCCGAACCCCATATGGTCCCCGGAGCATGGCCAGGAGTAATTCCTGAGTGCAGAGCCAAGAGTAACCCCTGAGCATGGCCGAGTGTGACCCGTAAAGGAAAAAAAAAATTAAAAAAGTGTTTCGGATTATAGCGACATTTTTTAAATCCATTTAACACTTATGAAACACATTCTCGAACATGGTTGAGAATCTACATTTATAAAATTTAACACAGTGAAATTATTTTTCAAAAGAATACTACAGGGAACATCTCTTAAATGAGAATGCAGTGAACATCACCAACACCCTGTGCAGAGAAATAGGCTGACTGCAGATAAACAGCTCTCAAATAGTTTTGCACAGCCCTACTCAACTAATCCTTCCAGGGCAAACAGTACATCATTAATCAAAATTGGCATTCAATTGCTTATCCCAGCAACATGCTATAAGGAAATGCCCAGGAGCTACTAGTACTGTGAAAGTGAGTGAGCATCCTGCATGCGTGACAGCGTTCTCCAGGCATGTGGGGAATTTTCCTTTATCCTAAGAGAATCTGAGCTGTGAATTCAGGAAATTCATTAATATATACACTAGTGTTTTAAAATTGATTTATATTCAGGGCAATTTTAGGATCATTGCGAAATTGAGCAGTAGGTACAGAGATATCTGATTACATACATACATACATACACACAAATAAATCCATAACTATCACTATTCAGCACCAGAGTGGTTTGGTTGTTACAATCAATAAACCTACCCTGTCACAATATTATTACTTCAAAATCATATTAGGGTTTATTTGTGATAATATGCAGCTTCAGCTTATAGTATTGATCAAATATATAATGGCATATATCTACCATACGTTATCATGTATTTTCTTTTTGACTTTTTCGGGTCACACCTTGCAATGCTCAGAGATTATACCTGGCTCTGTACTCAGGAATTCCTTTCGGCAGTGCTCAGGGGCACTGTATGGGATGCTGGGGTTTGAACTGGGTTAGCCGCATACAAGGCAGACAAGCACTCTTCCTGCTGTTAGGCTCCAGCCCCTAACATGTATTTTCACTGACCTAAAAATTATCTGTGCTTTGCCTATTTATGCCTCATTCTCCATTACCACTCAGCAATCAGTTCTTGTTTCTCTGATTTTGCCTTTTCCAAAATGCCTGAACATAAAGTATGTAAGTTTGCCAGATTGTCTCCTTTCACTTAGTAATAAGAGTGTAATTTTCTTCCTAGCTTTTAATGATGTTAATGTTTCTCCCTGCATTAACATACGCCTCAGAGACCTGGGCCCTATGAAAGCAGGATGAGAATGCTATTCGGGTCTCCCAGAGAGGAATCGAAAGAGCTATGCTTGGACTATCACGCCTCACTCAAGTGAGAAAAGGAATCCGGAGTTCTGACCTCTGTCGCTATTCCAGAATCAGGGACGCTGTCTCGTTTGCCAAGGCATCGAAAATCAGATGGGCTGGACATGTAATGCGATTTGGAGACAACCGCTGGACTAGAGCCATTACTGACTGGATCCCACGGGATGTCAAAATATCACGTGACCGCCCACCTACAAGATGGTCAGACTTCCTTGTAAAGACCCTGAAGGAACGGTTTGAGGCTCTTCATATTCCTGAATCAACCAGATGCCATTGGGCTACATTGGCATGTGATAGGGTCCAATGGAAATGTTACTGGCGCCCGCTCGAAGCAAATCGATGAATACCGGGATTCAAGTGATCAAGTGAAGTGAAGCTTTTAATGATGTCTTATTTCTTTTTGTGACAATAATATTCCAGTGTCTGGATTTACCATAATTTATTTAGTCAATCACTTACTGAGGGACATCTTAATTGCATCTACGTTTTTTGTTTTGTGTTTGTTTTAGGCCCTCATATACTCAGGGCTTACTCTTCCTTCTAGGCTCAGAGATTTCTCCTGGTAAGGCTCAGGGAACCATATGGGTGCTGGGGATTGTATCTGAGTCAGCCTTATGCAAGGCCAGAGCCTTACTCGCTGTATTAATCTCTGGCTCTGCTTCTACAGCTTTAGAAAGTATGACAAGTTATAACCATTTAGGTGTGATATTTTCTGTAAACATATATTTTCAAATGTGTTGTGTTGATACTATGCAGCTTAACTGATACATACTGTAAGAACATGTTGTTTTAGAAAAATATAATAAACTAGATTGTTTGTCATTTTTTAAATCCTATCAACAATGAGGGTTGTATTGCTTGTTTAGATTTTATTTTTTCTTTTTTTCTCTTAATTATTTTTTTATTTTTTAAAATATTTTATTATGCCACTGTGAGATATACAATTACAAAGATGTTCATGCATGGGTTTCGGTCATATGTTGTTTCAGCACCCATCCCTCCACCAGTGTCCATTTCCCACCACCAATGTCGTTGATTGCCTCCCCTCTCCCCTAGCCTGCCTCTATGGAGAGTTCTTTATCTCTTTTCTCTTTCTCTCCCTCTCTCTCCCTCTCCATCTCTCTCTTTCTCTCATTGTTCTCTTACATACTGTGGATTGCAATACATACATTTAGAGGTTCTCGTGTGTATGTGTTTGCCTGTATTCAATACTCAGTTCTAGACTGGTATTATCGCTACAATTGCTAACAATTGTTAGCACACTGTTCCTTTCTCTGTCCCACCGAACCTCTGACTCCCAGTCACTTGTGGTAGATTCCACTTTTTTTTTTTTTTGATCATACCCGGCAATGTGCAGGGGTTTCTCCTGGCTCTGCATTCAGATTTTCTTTTTTCCTGTGCCTTACCACCTATTTTTAATTACTTTTTTTTTGGGGTGGGGGGAGAGGAGGGTCAGTATTCTCTCACACTAATAGTGCTTAGCATTATTTGACTTACACAATTTTCTCTCTTTCCCTAACAGGCTAAGCATCTAGCACCCATGTTATGCTACTTCTAAATTAGCCAAATCATCGCATGTAAACTTGCTTCCTCGTTTTGTACATCAGCAGTGAGGGAATTTTGTAGAGGCTTCATGCTCAGAGGACAATAACTAAATGAAGGCATAAATCCAGCGAGATGAGTAAACCAGGAAAATGGTCTTTAACCTTGGGCAAACTTCCTAAGCTAGGTACATTTGATCAATACTTCTAATATCATATCTCAGAGGTAAAGGAAACAAAGTTCAGTATTTGCCAATAATACAGTCTTATAGGAGAGACACATAATCTACAACATTAAAGGATTATACTGCAAGGGCCACAAGGGAATAGAAAATGTAATCTCCTTTCAGGAGACTATAAAGAAAATTGTCTTTTATAAAGCAGGCATTTAGAAGAGGGGTAAAATACTTTCCCCTGAGAACTTGTAACTATAGCTAGCCTGAATTCATATTACCTGGAGGAACCAAAATACCTCAAGCTGAGAATTTATTTTAAAGGGATCTCAAGCTGGTAGAACCTTGAGGTACTGGCAGAAGAAAAATGTACTTTCACTGCAGGAACCAACTTTCAGATGTGAAAAAATCCTCTCAGGTAAAATTCTAAAAATATCAGTCTACAGTTCAAATCAAAACACACAGGAAAACAGTTTCATAGATGGGAAGTATCAAATGAACTGACTTGAATTTGGCATACAATGACTGTATTTCTGGAAGTTTGAGACCAACAATATGTTACTGTTAATAAAACAAGTGGAAGAACAAAATATGCGAGTCATGATAAAAGTCTATTAAATTATCAATTAGATTCCAAGAGAGCCAATTTAAATTGTAGTGCAGTGGTCTATAATCAATGGTCTGTACTGGTGCCAGTCTACAGAAAAACGAAATGCTGAAAACTACTTTCCTACCACCTTGATTATAACTACCAGTCCATGAAAAGCTGCTGATTGTGGGTGTGAAAAGGTTGAAGAATGTTCTAGAGTTGTTTTTCAACCTCACCTTGCTTCCTTCTTAGTTCCATGCTGTAGACCTCCACCCCTTTAACTCCCCTTCTGTGCAACATTCACCTTGACTTCCTTGGAATATCCTGGGTCCAATAGGGGGTCCTGTTGAGAAATGCTGCTCTAGACATATGATACATATTTTCTCCTGCAGTATGCCATAGTTTTTGGTATATAGTACTACAAACTTATCTGTTATATTTATTCCTGAGTACATTAATATCAATACAGTAGTATCAGCATGTTTCCTTTAATATTATCTTTGTGAACAGAAATATAATTGAGTTTTTATTCATTTATTTATTTTTGCTTTTTGGGTCACACCTGGCAATGCTAAAGGGTTCCTCCTGGCAGTATTCAGGGGATCATATGGGATGCCGGGGTCAAACCCAGGTCAGCTGCTGAGTGCAAGGCAAATGCCCTCATGTTGTGCTATCACTCCGGCCCCATATTGAGATTTTATACACTGATCTTGAACTGACTTTTTGGAGTTAACTTAGAATTTTCTATGGCCTAATCTAGTCACCTGCAAAGTTCTGCTTCTTGCTTTCTCAGTTTTATTACTTATATTTCTTTGTCTTGCCTTCTTGCCCTTAAAGAATCACCAGTGAGACAGTGAAGTGATAAAGGCATTCATCCTTCACTTTTCCATATGTTAGGGAGTTTTACCTTTGCTACTTTGATAACTGGAGAGATTGCTTCTCTTTTCCTGAGCGTGTTTATTTTATCATGAAGTTATAATCAGTTGCATCTTCTTTCCTACTGAACTGATGTTAAGACGTGCCATTCAGCTTCTTAGAAACTGGCTTGTACTTCAAACAACAGTCATTAACAATGGTTACTTGGATAAGACATTCACTGATTGGTTCATGATTCTTCTCTGTTTCATTACCTTTATCTTTCACTCCTGATTTTGTTTTATGTTAGAGAAGCATCTGGTGGTGCTCAGGCCTTACTTGTGGTTCTGTGCTCAGGGATCACTCCAAGAATTGCTCAGGAGACCATATTTGGTATTGGATTCAAACCCAACATGGTCACGTGCAGGGCAAGTGCCATAACTACTGCACTAGCAAGCACCTCAGTCCTGTTTTTGTGAATGAAGTGCCTCTGACTATGCCTAGGGATTTCAAGTTAAAAGATATAACTGTTAAAGACAGTGAATCAATTGCCTAAAAATTCTACAATGAAGCATTTTATCTATGAAACTTATAATATTGCACTTCAGAAAACTTATTTCAATACAAATTAATAGCTAAAAAACTTAGAACTTTGATTTCTAACTAAAAGAAAATAAAATAAAGAAAAAGAGTAGTTCCAGATAGGTTTTCTTGTGAATTATCCCAAAATTTTAACCCTCATATCCCAAACTTTTAAGGCTCATATGGCTTCAAAGCACACAATTTTCCCTAAAGAATAACAAATGAAGGCCTGTCTCATTTGATGAAGTAAGCATAACCTTGGTACTCAACTAGACTATTTAAGAGTTAAAGATGAAAGAGAAGTCTAATTGATAAACATAGCTATAGAAATCTAAACAAAATGTGAATGTGTCAAATCCTACAATATAGAACAATAGAAAATTGGAAATGTCCTCTTTGGTAATTAAGAGTAAATTAAAATAATTGATTAAATTTGCATATTTTACCTCATAAACAACTTACAAGGGAAATTAATATCTTCAGCATTAAAGAGATGGGAAAATTATAAACCCCATCATTATTTCATGAACATTCTTTGGAAAATAGGAGTGTAATATAATTATAAGTTATATGAAAACAGTCATAAAACCAGAGCACATTATATCATACTCATTGTGTAATAACAAAAATATTTTAAATATAATGAAAATGAGACAAAGGTGTCATAGCCACGATGTCTATTCAACTTTGATTTAAGAGTCTGAGATCCTGAGCAGAGTCACAGTGCACTGGGTAGGGGGGCTTGCCTTGCATGCAGTTGGTCCAGGTTTAATCTTAGACATCCCATATGTTCCCCTGAAGCCACTAGGAGTGACCCCTGAGCAGGGAGCAGGAGTAAGTCACGAGCACAGTGGGGTATAGCCCAAAACCAAAATAAACAAACAAAAGTCTGAGACACACAAGAAGATATGATGAAAGAAATAAAGAGATAAAAATTTCAGTAATTTATTTCAACAATGTAATTTTTGTCTGTTTTTTGGCTTTTGGACCACTCCTGACAGTGCCTAGGGATTACTTTTG
>JAJIBD010003023.1:17500-39120 GCA_021461705.1 Cryptotis parvus
CACCCCTCAGAAATCTTTTGCTATAAAAATACTATGGTCTTTAATTTTCAATTAAAAGTCATAGTCACTACATATTTAGAGACATTCTGTTTTATTAGCATTGCGGACATTATTGTTATTATTTTTACTTTATGTTTAATCAATGCAATTTCATTTTCATGGAAGGCTAAATACTGTAATAGGAGAGATGTCATCACTCCTCTAGGTGAGACCTTGGGGTAGGAAACAGGGAAGTCTGGATGGGTTCTAACCCTTGTACTGTGAGACTTCTAAGTTCGTGTCTACATCCCCTAGCTAGAGGCTCACAGACAGTCGCTGTTAAAGCCCTTATAACAAGGTTTCTGAGTCAGAAGTTGTTAGAGACCTCTGTAGGTCAGGGGCACAGAGATAAGACTTCAGGAACAAGACATATTTCCATTAATTTTTAATAATCACCAGCAGGCGAGACAGCAGGTCTTCTTGGCAGCTGACTGACAGCTTATACAGGGGAACCCCGACTCTCTTATACACTCACAGTATCAAAGGACAATACAACTTAGAGTTAAGTTTGCATAGTTTACACTACAAAAGATATTCCACATTTTTAGCATGGGATATAAAGATGATAGGAAGGAGACAAACAGGAACCAAAAACCTGCAGGGGTGCTATCTAGGTGAGGTGAGATAAGCAAAAAGAATGTGTTACAGTATGCTAATAAGCCTTCCTAAGTTAAGATGGCATGGTCTTGTCAGATATTGAAGTAACAGAAACACAAGAAAAACCTGTTTTCTGTCTGCACTTCAAGCAGCATCCATTAGACTCCATCTTAGGCTAGCTACAGTCAACAAGATGTGATGCACGGAAATGGCCTAGGATAGCAATGTCTGTGTATTTGCAATCATGAAAACAGTCTCACTAGGGAATTGCACATACTAGCTCTATTGGGAGACAGTCTTCCAGGAAACCCTGTGTATTTGTTAACAGGCAGTATCCATAAGACCTTAACATATCCTTTGATCTGCTTTCTGCCAACAGAAGTAGTATATGCTAGACACAGTAAGACAAGATGAAGAGTGAGCAAGATATTTCCTTCTTCGCTTTATTTGGCTATGCTATAGGCAGAAAAAGCAATGCAGTCAGGTCTGATGTTTGCTACGGAGCACTTATTTTCCTTCCTGTGGATGCGGTGCTACTGTAACAATGTTGGCATTAACAGCAATAGCCTCAGAAGAGCAGATGTCATTAGAGGAAATGGGACAGAGAAAGATGAAATGATTTAAAGGGAAAAAGAGGCAGTTATAAGCACTACTAGAAGTAACTAGAGACCATCTAAGAAATTTTTGGTTTCAGGAGACAGACAATTCAACCAGATTCACTGACACAGAATTAGGAGGTCAAGATATCAGATCGCTCTTACAGGTCCAAACTGTCCTCAGGAACCAACTTCTCCCCGCTTTGATGATCGCCACAGTTTTCCCTCTCTGGTTTTATCCTCGGACTCCATATAGCTGTCTCAGTTTCACCAAATCCAACCTCACATTATTTATGGTCTAAGTCTTTCAGGGAAGGAAGTTTCTGTTAGCCTTAGAAAACCAAGGAAGTCACCATTCTTACTGACTTTAGGCTTGTGCTGGTTTTCTCAAGCTAGGGATAAAACAGTTTTCAGACGACAATAATCAAGAAAGTCCTGGTCAATTTCCAGAACACAGTATAGAAAGTTGAGAGGAAAAACAAAACAAATAGACAATTCCATAGGATGAAGTTTATAAGATGAACATCCTGAATTGTTCAGATAAGCTTGTATCCAATGATCGAAAGAGCTGCTATTGTAAACAATACACAGATGACGATGAAAAGGTCAGGGTTACTCAGATTATTGACTGCAATCTGCGGATGGTCTGTTGGGAAATGTAAATCAATAGCTTTTGTACTATTTTACTACTGGAACACAGCAAAACCTCAAAACTAAGACTACAGAATTTTAAGGAGTATTGCTTTTTGATGGGAAACCTATTAAAAGCATTTCTCTTAGAACATACAGTGCAATTCTACACTTACAATAAAAAAGATTTTAGGACTTATTCCCAGTTCCAGCAGATGTCTCCCACCTCCCACCCCTACCAGGTGTGCGTGACCCCTGCATGCCCCACGGAAACACCCAGCCCCAAGATAGAGGCCCGGAACGTTCACCAATGGGGCCAAGTGGCATAGAGCCCCGGACCCGCTGCCAGACCACTTCATTCCAGCTCCCGAAGACACCTCCCACCCCTACCATGTGTATGTGAGACACCTGCATGGCCCGTAGAACCACTCATCCACAGTCCAAAACTCATAGAACTATTTATCTTACATGAGGTAGCAGTGAGCATTCATCCCTACAATCCTTGTCACCCACTCCAAACTCTGCAAACAACCCAGACACCTACAAACTGTACCATCTAACCACCCAAGAACACATATTTGCAACATACAACAGTCGTAATGGGAAAGCAATGCAGAATTCCATCAAGCTCAGTGAGTGAAGTCACTAACCCAGATGAGCCAAGCAATAATGATGAGCTATAGAACCTCTCTGATAAGGAATTTCAGAAGGAATTGTTAAGGATGCATAAGGAACTCAAAGAAGCACTTGAATACAAAATCAATAAAATACAAGAGGACATGAGAGCAGAAATGAGGAAAATGTAGACCAAAATACAAGCAGAAATGACAGATATAAAAATGTGGTAAGTGAAATAGAAAAACACACTGGAAGGGCTACATAGCAGAGTAACAACTGCTAAAGAAAGAATTAGGGATATCCAAGATGAGGCCCAAAGATTCTCTAGACAATAGCAGAAGATGGAAAAAAGATTCACAATTAACAAACAGACAACAGGAGATAATTGGATGAAACCAAAAGAAATATGAATCATTGGGGTCCCAGAAGGGCAAGAAGAAAACCCTGATGAAGAAGAAACTGCCAAAGCCATTATTGCTGAGAAGTTCCCTTAACTAAAGAACACTTGCTCCCAGATTCAAAGAGACCCATAGGGTACCACCTAAAAGAAACCCCAATAAGAATACCCCAAAACACATCCTAATTAAAAAGACAAAACTATAGATAAAGAATTCTGAGAGCAGCAAGATCAAAGAAGGAAATCACATACAAAGGAGCATCCTTAAGATTTACAGAGGACTTCTCAGATGAATCACTCCAAAATCCTGAAAACAGTGGTGGGATATTGTGAAAAGGCTCAATGAACTGCAGGCATCACCAAGAATTCTTTACTCGACTAGACTTACAGTCAGATATGAAGGAAAGATACACAACTTCATGGATAAGCAACAACTCAGGAACTTCACAGACTCAAAACCAATTTTAAAAGAAGGATTTAATGAGCTACTATAAGATAAGACAAAACCCAAAAGCACAACAAGCTTAAACAGAAAGATGGCACAAATCCCATGACAATAATCTCTCTCAACATCAACGGTCTAAATGCATCAACTAAGAGACACAGAGTGTCAAAATAGATTAAAAAACTGAATCCAACATTCTACTACCTACAATAAACACATCTGAATAATCAGAGCAAACACAGACTCAAAGTTAAAGGCTGGAAGACAATTCTCCATGCAAACAATTCCTCCAAAAAGACCGGTGTGGCCATACTAGTATCTGACAATATAGACTTAGACTGAAAAAGTTTAGAAGGGACAATAAGGCCATTTCTTAATAATTAAGGGATATGTATATCAGGAAGAAATCACACTACTAAACATATGTGCACCCCATGAGGGACCAGCAAAATACTTAAAACAACTGCTAATAGACATCAAAGAAGACAATAACAGTAGCAAAATAAAAGTTGGAGATTTTAACACTGCTTTATCAACTATGGATAGATCATCAAAACTGAAACTCACCAAGAAAATACTGGCCTTGAAGGAAAAAATGGAGGAAAGAGAGCTTTTCTTATATACAGGAATTTTCATCCCAAAAAAGCTGAATACACATTTTTCTCCAGTGCCATGGAACATTCTCCAAGATAGACCACATGCTAGTCACAAAGCATACCTCAATTTAAAAATACAATTTAGAAATGTGTCAACTATCTTTTCAGACCATGATGCACTGAAAATGGAAGTTAACCATGTACAAAAACAGGGAGTCAAACCAAACAACTGGAAACTGAAGGGCTCACTGCTGAGAAACCAATGGGTCATAGAAGAAATCAAACAGGAAGTCCAAAGATTCCTGGAAACAAATGAAAATGAAGACACCAATATCAGACTTGTGGGCACAGCAAAAGCAGTGTTAAGAGGAAAGTTCATAGCTTTTATCTGGAAAAATGAAAGGGCCCACATAAATTACCTGACTTCACAGCTGAAAATATTAGAAAAAGACCAATAAAAGGAGCCCAACACAGGCAGAAAGAAGGAAATAATAAAACTTAAAGAGGAAATCAATGAGTTGGAAACCCCCCCAAAAAATCCAAAAGATTAATGAAACCAAGAGCTGGTTCTTTGAAAAAATAAACAATATTGACAAATCACTGGCAAGACCTGTAAGGACAGGGAAAGAGAGAACCCAAATAAACAGAATCAGAAATGAAAAGGGGGACATCACAACAGAAACCACAGAAATCCAAAAGATCATCAGAGATTACTTTGAGAGTATGTATGACATGAAACATGAGAACCTAGAAGATATAGATAAATTCCTGGACTCCTATAACCTCCCACAGCTGAAACAAGAAGACTTGCAATACCTGAATAAGTCTATCACCATTGAGGAAATTGAACAGTAATTAAAAATCTGCCCAAAACAAAAACCCTGGTCCAGATGGATTCACTAGTGAATTCTTCCAAACCTTTAAGGAGGACCTACTACCAGTCCTTTTCAAGCTCTTCCAGGAAATATAAGAAACAGAAACACTCCCAAACAGCTTCTATGAGGCACACATCACCCTGATACCCAAAGCATGCAGAGCCAACAGAAAGAAAGAAAACTACAGACCAATCTCCCTAATGAACACAGATGCTAAGTTCTTCAACAAAATATAAGCAAGCAGAATCCAAAACTTATCAAAAAGATTATACATCATGACCAAGTAGGATTCATCTCAGGAATGCAAGGATGGTTCAATATTTGTAAGTCAATCAACATTATACATCATATCAATAAGAAAAAAAAAAAAACATATTTTCATATCAATAGACGCAGAGAAATCATTTGACAAGGTCCAATGCCCATTCATAATTAAAACCCTACAAAAGATGGGAATCGAAGGAACATTTCTCAATATAGTCAAAGCCATCTACCAAAAGCCCACAGCAAGTATCATTTTCAATGAGGAAAAATTGAAAGCCTTCCCCCTAAGATCAGGGACAAAACAAGGTAGCCCACTCTCACCTCTTTTATTTGATATAGTACTGGATGTACTTGCCATAGCAACCAGAGAAGAAAAGGATATTAAGTGCATCCAGATAGGCAAGGAAGAAGTCAAGCTATCACTATTTGCAGATGACATTATATGATATTTAGGAAATGCTAAACTCTCTATCAAAAAACTCCTAGAAACAATGGATACTTATAGTAGAGTGGCAGGGTACAAAATCTATACCCAAAAGTAGGTGGCTTTTCTATATACAAATAACAAAAGAGAAGAAAGGGATATTAAGAAAAGGATTCCATTCACAATTGTGCCACAGAAAATCAAATACCTAGAAATCAGCTTAACCAAGTGTGTAAATGACCTGTACAAAGAAAACTACAAGACATTGTTTCAAGAAATAAAAAGGGGACATGAGGAAATGGAAACACATTCCCTGCTCATGGATAGGGAGAATCTACATTGTCAAAACGGTAATACTCCCTAGAGCTTTGTACAGATTCAATGTGGTCCCCTATAAGGATACCCATGACATTCTTCAAAGAAATTGACCAAACACTTCTGAAATTTTATGGAATAATAAACTCCCACGGATAGCTAAAGCAATCCTTGGGAAAAAGAAGATGGGAGGCATAACCTTTCCCAACCTCAAACTGTACTACAAAGCAGTAGTAATTAAAACAGTGTGGTATTGGATTAAAAACAGACCTGTGGACCTATGGAATAGAGTTGAGTATCCTGACACACATACTCAAACACATGATCATTTATTCTTTGATAAAGGTGCAAAAGTCCAAAATGGAGCAAGGAAATTCTCTTCAACAAGTGGTACTGGGAAAACTTGGCAGCTACATGTAAAAGAATGAATTTGGATCTCTGTCTAACATCATGCACAAAAATCAGATCAAAATGGATTAAAGATGTCAATATCAAACCTGAATCCATAAAGTATGTCAAGGAAAATATAGGAAAAACCCTCCACGACCTTGAGCTAAAAAGCATCTTCAAAGATGAAACATCACTAACAAAGCAACTAGAATCAAAGATAAACATATGGGAGTACATGAAATTAAAAAGCTTCTGCATCTTTGAAGATGCCTTTAGCTCAAAAAGAAACAGTGACCAAGATACAAAGACAGTCCACAGAATGGGAAAGAATATTCACCCAATACCCATCTGATAAAGGGTTAATATCCGGGATATATTTGCCACTGGTAGGACTTTACAAGAAGAAAACAGCTGACTCCATCAAAATTTAGAATGGGGAGAAGAAATGAACAGAAACTTTGACAAGGAAGAAATTTGAATGATCAAAGGGCATATGAAAAATTGCTCATTATTGCTAATCATCAGAGAGATGCAAATCAAAATAACAATGAGATATCATCTCACACCACAGAGACTGGCACATATCCAAAAGAGCAAGGACAATAAATGTTGGCATGGATGCAGGCAAAAGGGGACTCTCAGCCATTGTTGGTGGGAATGTCGACTGGTACAGACTTTTTTGGAAAACAATATGGACATTCCTCCAAAGATTAGAAATTGCACTCCTGTGTGACCCAGCCATACCATGCCTGGGAATATACCCTGGGAAGCTAAAAACACACAACAGAAACACCATCTGTACTTTTTTTCATAGGAGCACTATTCACAATAGTGGAATCTGGAAACAACCAGAGTGCCTGAGAACTGATGACTGGATAAAGAAACTTTGGTACATCTACACAATGGAATAGTATGCAGTTGTTAGGAAAATTGAAGTTATGAAATTTGCCTTTAAGTGGATGGACTTGGAGAGGATCATGTTGAGTGAATTTAGCCAGAAGGAAAAAGACAGATAAAAATGACTGCATTTATTTGCATTTATATATAAAATATATGTAAAATATATTTATAAAATATACACAATATATATAATATATATAATATATAAAATATACAAAATATAAATATATAATATATATTATATATTTATATATAGTATGAAACCAATATCCAAGTTCAGTTAAAACATGGATCAGGAGGTCTTGTCAATGGTGTAATTTATCACTAACATGTGAAAGCCAGAGGTTAGGTAAGACAGAGAAGGGAACAGTGTGCTAATAATTGTTGAAAGTGATAATACCAGCCTAGAACTGAGCATTGAATATACTCAAAAGATACACATGAGGGGCCGGAGCAATAACACAGTGGGTAGGGCATTTGCCTTGCATGCGGCCAACCCAGGTTCGATCCCGGCATCCCATATGGTCACCCGAGCACCGCCAGGAGTAATTCCTGAGCAAGGAGCCAGGAGTAACCCCTGAGCATTGCCGGGTGTGACCCAAAAAAGAAAAAAAATGGTACACATAAGAACCTCTAAATGTATGCATTATAATCCACAGTAAAAGAAGGGAGAGGGAGGAGGGGAAGAGTGAGAGGAGATAGCCCAGTGGGTAGGGCATTTGCCTTGCACGCAGCCAGCCTATGCCAGCCCGGGTTCGATCCCGGCATCCCATATGGTCCCCTGAGCACCACCAGGAGTATTTCCTGAGTGCAGAGCCAGGAATAACCCCTGAGCATTGCCGGGTGTGACCCAAAAAGCAAAAAAAAAAAAAAAAAAAAAAGAAAGAAAGAAAAAGAAAAGAGATAAAGAACCTGACACAGAGGCAGACAAGGGGAGAGGAGAAGGAGGTGGGGAAATTGGTGGGGGAAAATGGGCACTGGTGGAGGGATGGGTACTGGAACACTGTAAGACCGAAACCCAAACATGAACTTCTTTGTAATTTTATATCTCATGGTAGTATAATGAAAAAAAGAAAAAAAAATGTTTTTCAGAAGCACTGGGTTAGGTCGGAATGAAGAGGAGGCCGTTATGGAAAGGCAACACAAAGATGCCAAGGATAGACTACAATTTAGCTCTCGAGTTCCCTATTTCCTTCATTTTAGACTAGTAGCTTCCCACTGGGAATGACACTCCCAGCAGAGGAAATGGCCAGTGTCTGCAGAATTTTTTTTAAGTCCCACACAGGCTAACCTTTCTCCTAACCTTTTCCCACCTTCAACTCTGTTGTGGTTAATAATTCGTTTCAAGCGGGCAGCTGAAATCATTTTAGGACTGACAAAAGCATCGCCACCACCACAAAGAGAGAGGAAACTGGAAGGACGGTGCCAGGAACAGCTCCATGCTTTGAAGACTTCGGGCCAGCGACCAGCCCCTTCTTGCTAGCCAAAGGCTGTCGGCCGCTGTGTGTCCTGCAGACTTGTGTGCGTGTGAGTATGTGTGTGTTTTCCCAACTAAAAGGATTGAATGCAACTTGGATCTCTAGCATATAGACAAAAACGTTGTTTATTATTTTACAATGCAAAAATAAAGCCCTTCAACAAATCATTTTACCCAATGCATAAATAGTTTCACGGTTTTGATATAACAAAATTTCTGGATCAACAAATTTCTTTGAAGGGGCTATGCTCTACTTGTTGAATTAGAGTGGTCAGAAAGTTATCTATTAGAGCCAAGGCAGGTTTTTTTCCCTTTCAAATATGCTACATCATGTTGCAGGTTAGGGTCTGAACAGCAGGTAAATTCTTCCATGCTTATCTACCCAAGAAGTCAGGGTTGGAGACACCAACTTAAGTAGATGTTGCCTGTTGAGACTTGGCAGTACGAGGGCTCTTGCTCTCCTCTGTCTATTTAATTTTTAAACACCAGCAGTGAACAAAGTGTCTTACTGTGTCTGCACTATAATTTTGCTATACTCTGCAGCACATGTAAAAAGAAATAAAAAGTGAAGCACAGAGTAAAGATCCAATTTTCCTCCTGAAATAAAAGGACTCAAGAGGTGAAACAATTTGTTGGGCAGATCCATGCCCTGTGGACTCCAGGGAATTTGAAAAGGAAAATGAAATCACCCAAATAAGTAGAGAGACAATGTGTATTTCTACTATAGAAAAGCAGTTACTAAAGAATAAAAAGGCTTGATCAGAACTTAGATTGGGTTAGTAAACTAACAGTGCTGGTGCTGACTAAAAAGTTCCTGAAAAACAAAGAAATCTAAGTCAAGGTGCACGTGAAATTGGTCTTTCCCAGGGAAGTAAGAGGTATTGTTTACTAGGAAAATAATGATGCATTACGGAGGTATCTAACACAAACTTTTTGTTCAAATTCTAAAATTAATTTGTTTAGGATTTTTTTTTGTGAGACAAGTTTGAAAAAAAAAGATAGTAATGTTTCAACGGAAGTAAATTGAATGTGATTATTAAACCAAAAGAAAGTAATGTGGGGCTAAAAATAAGGTATAGCTGATAGTTTAGGCTCTTCTCTTGCACAAGACCTCCCTAGATTCAATCTCGTATACCACATAAAATTCCTCAAACTTGACCAGGAGTGATGCCTGGGCAGAGAGCCAGGATTGAGCCCTGAGCACAACAGAAATGATTTTTCATTGGTCTTTAAATTCCTTTCATCAGAGATTTGCACACATAGATAAAAGATAGAAAGAAAAGGATTGACCGTCTTTGTTATGCTAATGTTATTTCATGCATTTAAGCACTGTGCTTAAGGTTTTAAATTCAATAGCAACAAAAATATTTTTCCTTATACAGAATTTTTCCTACAGTTTGGAAATCAGTGACATTAGCCCAGGTAGGTCCCCTGGAGGATTGCCACAAGGTAAACAGTTTAACACACACACACTGCCAACCTGTACCAATATGCTGGTGTTTCTCCAGTCTTCATATAGGGACACATTGTGAAGTGAGAACAGAACTAAAGATGCTGCACCCAAACACTAAATCGTCTTAGCATTTAGCCATGCTGATGGCATTCTGAATAAATTACAAAGAAAATGTGAACATAAGCTTTAATAATGCTGGTTGGTCTGAAACCAACTTGTCAATTTGTTCCTTTACCTATCTCTCTATTGATAATACGATATTGGTATTGAGTTTTCACATACTAAGACTGTTGATTTGGAAAGGCTGAATAAAATGCTACTATGAGACTTGTGCTTTTTGACCATTATTTCTGGAATAGCAAAATATTAAAAAAGAAAGTGAGAGTTCTTCAAAATGAACAGAATTTCCACACTTAATTCACCTTTACCATCATAGTTTAAGAACACTTTTTTTTTTTGTCACACTTCCCCGCCCCAAGACACAACTGTTTTAAATGAAATAAAGGCTCTCTGGAGCAACAAATTGATGAATTTTTTAAAGAGTATCTTGTGTTTATTTGATTAAATGACCTTGGATTCGAATGACCATTTGGCTTCATGGTAAAAGTGAGTGACAACTGGACAGGTGTCCTAAAGAAGAAACCCAGAAAGCCAACAGGTATATGAAAAAGTGTTCCTTGTAGTTTCCTGATTATCAGGAAAATAGGAAAATGCAAGTCAAAATAATCACTAGCTATCATGTTACCTCACACAAATAAAATTATTGCATCTAAAAGGCTGGAAACAATCAGAGTGGTGGGTATGTGGTTAAGAAAAGAATACTCAGGCAATAAGAATGAGATTACAAACTGACTCAGTCTTCATAGAAAATATATGGGTAGCACTCATAGAACTATACTATGACATTGCAACTCCATTCTTTGGTACGTGTCCCAAAAACACAAAAGCACAAATTTAAAAACATACACATATACTTATGTTCAAATCTATGTTTATAATAGTTAAAATCAGGAAATAACCCACATGTTCAACAAATAATGAATGGATAAAGAAACTGTGGTATTTACAGAGCAATAGAATAAATACTATTCAGGAGCAGAGCTATAGCCCAGCCATTGGGCGTTTGCCTTACGCTGGCCGGCATGTGCCAGTCGGGTTCGATCCCCGGCATCCCATATGGTCCCCGAGCACCGCCAGGAGTAATTCCTGAGTGCAGAGCCAGGAGTAACCCTGAGCACCGCCAGATGTGACCCAAAAAAGCAAAAAAAAAAAAAATACTATTCAGCTATAAGAAAATACTCAATCTTGCATTTCAGTACAACATAGATTGAACTAATGGGTGGTGGGTATGGTGCACTAATGTATGCCTATAGCATATAAACATTAATGCTATTGTAAACTGTTATCTCAGAAATAGAAAGATAGTGACTAGGTTTTGATACATGATTAAGCATTAGCATGCCTTATTGTACTCAGAAATACATTAACAGTATAAGCTCAGTTTATGAAACAAGCCTAAGTGATATTCGACTAATAAGTATTATACCAAAATTTATTTCAGTTCATTTTTATTATCCATTTAGTTACAGAAAAATGAATTATGAGTTTTCAGAGATAGAACTTACAAAATACTATTCAAGGTAGAAGAGCTTTATTCCTTTTGCATCTACTATTTTTTATTTTCTTTTTACTCTTGATTTTCTCTTCCTATAACTTTTTTTTTCTTTTGGGTCACACCTGGCAATGCTCAGGGGTCACTCCTGGCTCTGCACTCAGGAATTACTCCTGGCGGTGCTCAGGGGACCATATGGGATGCCGGAGATCGAACCTGGGCCAGCAGCGGCAAACGCCCTACCGCTGGACTATCACTCCGGCACCTATAACATTTTTATTAAGAGACTTTGGGGGGGTAAATTGGGACACACCTGTGTTCAGGGCTTACTCCTGGCTCTTCTCAGAGATCACTCTTGCTTGGGGGACCAAATGCAAGGCAACCCCTTGCCTGCAGTACTGTCTCTATAGACCAACAGAACATTTTTAATTATGTTGAGTGTAGTTATCCAGTGACGACAGAAATGCCAGGAGCTTGAAACAATCCTAGCACCTAGGGCAATGGGTGCTTACAGGTTGTGCGCTCAGCATGGTCGAGACAAAGCCACCCACATGGGCCAGGACAAAGTTTACTAGTAAAGGCCATGGTTAAAAAAAAAAAGGCTTAGGGAGGGCATTTTGTTATGTCTAGGAAGAAGAAGCTGCAGTACTGTCCTTGAAGCTCTAAGGCAGAGGCAAGGTTGAAGTATTGCTGACACCAAAGATGTCTGTTTCCCATGTCTGAAGCCATCGGACGCCAGCAAATCCAGTCCAGTTAATCTGTTATTCTGAAACCATCAGGTTCCCCAGGGAAGTCCTGTCCTGGGATCTTCATTACAGGCCTAGCGACCTCTAGTGGCCAAGGGGTTGTGCTACGGAGAACCCCAAGAGCGGACGGTTAGTTTTCCTGAGCTGTATGTTTGACTGGGAGACTGGCGGGCCTGGAAGTTAGAGCCCTCTAAAATACTATTGCTGCTGCCTGATCGTTCCGAAAAGTTAAATGAAAACACTATTGTGACTCTTACCTTAACTGAAATATCACAAGATGTTATACTGGACTGGGTAAAGATGTCAGACTGTTTTTTGCTCTAGGCCCTGTAGAACCTTGGGGCATTTGTAAAATTCTGTGCCAATATGAATGAGATGGGGGTCACCCTTGGTTTGGGTAACCTAGAGAATTTTTAAACACTATCTGGACTGTGGAACGCTGGTCTTTGATATTCTTTCATCATTCTATCATCTATCTATTTAATCTTTCTCAATTGGTGGTATTTGGGATATATAGGGGCTATTTAGGGGCTTTATATGATGCGGGGAATCAAACCATGGTCAGCCACATGCAAATTCCCACCCTACTATTTCTCTGACTGTCTGGACACTAAAAACCTCTATATTTGCTTATTCCAAACTTTTTGAGTCAAAATCAGCATGTAGAAATTTCTATTTTTTTTTAAAACTTTTAATTTAGAGGTACTTAGTGGATACTCCTGGCTCTACTATGGGGAGATAGAGTGTCTCCCAGAGGTGTTTGGAAGACCATGAGACCCAGGGTTTGAACCTAGACTTCCAGCACCCAAAGCATATTCTCAGTTTGTTGAGCTATCTCCCAGCCCTCAATGTGAGCTTTTTTTTTTTTAATGGAAAAGGATCTGGGTTACAAGAGAAAATTACTTATTTCTCTGATCAATAAATTGGTCCAGAGGGTTTAGGGTTCTATAATGATCACCCAGGGAGCTGGAAGAAGAATCACAATTTCCTACAGAAGATAAAATTATTACAGGTGAAGGAGAAATCAAATTGCAATTTCTATTCACTCGGTTAACATTTCATATACAGCTTAGTAGAAATATTATGACTTTCATGAATGAAAAAAGAATGAGTGAATTGAGGTGGAATTCTTTCCATTCTGTAAACTTAAAAGGTAAATCAACTAATCTGAGTTTGGTTCTGGTCTGCTAAAATGCCTACCTTAAATTCTCTCATAGTTCAAAGCTTTTCAAAAGATAGATGTCTCTAATATTTTTTTTCTCTTTTATATTGTGCATAGTAGCGGGAACACATAACTAATAGTTCTACATGCTGACTTTGACTTATAAATTTTGGAGTAAGCAAATATAGGGATTTTTGATGTTAGGAGAGCAGAGAGATAGAGAGGGTATATGCCTTGCATGTTTCATGATCAGAGTTAATCCCCAGCAGTATATAAAGTCCCCATGCCTGCCAGGAGTGATCATTGTAGTGCAGAGACAGGAGGAAGCCCTGAGCAAGGGTGAGTGTGGATCCAAACAAAGAAAAACAAAAGGAAGCAGAGCAAAGTTAAATGTTGCAAAAGTCTTCCTATTTCTAGTGTTTTAGTGAGTAGAATCCTGGTTACTGGAGTTATTAGTTCCAAATAGAAACAAACAAATACACATTGATCCAATGGTAAACTACACAAACAGGATCTTCTTCATCTTTCCATCTATTTCAAATTTTTACATTTTATTTATACTCACTGAATATTATACTTTTTGCTGAAACAAAAGTTTTTATTTAAAATTAGAAAGATGCAAGGGAGGAGAAAGGGAGAAAGCACCTGTCCAAGAGAGAAATTGGGCTTCTGCAGAGTGAAAAAAAGAAGCAAAAAAAGTAGAGAAAAAGCAAGTGAATTAAATGTTCAAGCCTTACTTGATATTTTCAATTCAGCTATAAAAACTCATGCTGGTTATGTTTTTAAAGTGTGAACATTTTAGGAGATAAATAATTTACTACTTCTTGACTATATAATATTTAACTTGCTAAATTAAATATAAATTGGATATTTGACAGTGGTTAAGAAAAAATAGTAGCAATATTATTATTCTTTTTCCTTCAATGGTGAATCCTTTTAGTACTGCTTCAAAGCTTAATTTAGAAACTAAATAGCTTTTAGGGAATGTGAATAATAAACATATAGAGGTCATTATTTTGTTGTGCAAATATTTTCTTTCATTTAATCCCGAAAGGCATATAATCATGTGCCTTAGATACATTCAACTCATAAGTCTTTTCATCATTTGGTCAATAAATGATTAAAAGCAGTTTAGAGATAATAATCTCATGGTGTGAGTGATCATTCTAAGCTACAATCTGCCACTAGAATGCTCATTTTGCTGAAAGCAAAGGATTTCTTGGTACCGATCATAGGAAACACATCTGTATGCTGGTTGAAAAGTTAATTAAAATGTGATCCCATCTGGTAGTCCAGTTGGGAATGTCACTATTCGATTTAATCTACATTGAGCTGAAATGAACTCTGAATAATCAAAAGGTATAAGGCAGTGGGGAACATGGAGATGTAAGTCAGCACTGCACACATTAATTTAATCCTTTTTTTCTTCTCTTACATTTTTTCTACATTAGAAACTTGAAAAATTTTCCTTGTTATATTACCCAAATTGGTTCATTTCCCTTTATGTGAATGTTAACTGCACATCTATTTCTCTTTCATTCCTTTATTTTTAGCAGAGTTGGAAGTATGATGTGAGATAAATACACTGCTTTGGAATTCTAATTTCATTCAAATCTTTTGTTCAGATAACTTGTTCATTAGGTTTTTCTTGTAAAATATTGCTACTAATTTAGTGAAGCTAGAACATCATAAACTCATTATAATGTAGTTCAGAAGGTCAGAAATCTGAAATGAGTCCCACTGGTTAAATCCAAGACGAAACAAAATCGTTTCTTCTGGTGGCTCCAGGAAATACATTTGCCTCTTCTAGTTTGTCCACAATGCCCATTTTCGATGGCCTGTGCTCTTTTTTCATTTGCAAGATTGACAGGTGATCAATTTTTTTCTCATGATGATACTGCTGGTTGTGATTCTATTATTTATATCAAGATAAACACATGATGACCTTCTTATCATAAAATCAGATGATCAGGAATCTTAATTTCATCTGCATTTTAATTTCTGCTTCCCTTGTAAAATAATATACTCACAAATTTGGGGGAGGGAGTGGACAGTACATCTACAGAAATTTGTTAGTTATCTTCTATATTTGGGAACTAGTTTATTCTAGTCTTTATGGTGAGTAGGAAGTGACTCCTTTAAGTTTCTCTCAGAATAATTTGGAGAAAAAAAATCCCTTCCGTTTGTTTATTGATCAGTTTGCACAAATGATGATAAGTATATCTAGTTACATTTTGTTTCAAGGGCTGTAGAACTGGAGATAAAATTTTACACGAAAAGGAGTGAGTAACCTTATATATTAAGTGCAATGCAGATTTGAGCACAAATAAAATTTGATATCCTTGAATGTTAAATCTGAGACTTTAAAAAAAACTAAATGAGGGCCAGAGCAATAGCCCAACGGGTAGGGCGTTTGCCTTGCACGAGGCCGGCCTGTGCCAGTCTGGGTTCGATCCCGGCATCCCATATGGTCCCCGAGCACCGCCAGGAGTAATTCCTGAACAAAGAGCCAGGAGAAACCCCTGAGCATTGCCGGGTGTGACCCAAAAAAGCAAAAAAAAAAAAAACTAAATGAAAATTTAAGTGGATATTATTTTTATACACTGCAAATTATGGGTACCAGTTCATGAGTAAACTAATATTCTATTTTATAATTGGAGTACTAAGCTGGATTTTGCTTGTTGAGATTGAATCATCACAATTATTAAGCTAATCCTAAATTCCAGGGTTCACCAAAAACAGCTTATATTATGTTTGTGCATATTTCTGTAAATAAAAACATATTTTACATGTTAATCATAAATAACTATTATTAAGGGAGTGGAAAGGGACATAGGATTAGAAAAGTGATACTGAAAACAAAAATTATTTGTATTTAGAAAACAACTCTATTAAAACTATGAAATTGTGTTCTAACATTGGCAGAATAGTCTACAAATGTCATATTTTAGCCATACAAGTGGGACTACTTGGATGTCTTACATTTATTTGTCATAAAACTTGTGAGACTTGTTAAGCAACTTCTATTTTCTTTGTGTCTAAAGCTGGAGCTTAACATATATAGGGCAGGGAATAGAGAAAGGGAGATGAATGTGAAGTAGAGAGAAAAATAAGTTGTAAGGCACACGCTGGATGTGAGCCAATGAAAACAGTCTGGAACCCGTGTTAGCTCTTCTGCCAGTAACCTGGAAGAGAGCAGAATCCTGGTGTAGCTGGGTCCTCTGTCCTCAGCAAGGAATTGGAGAAGCTGAGATCCAGTAAAGAAGTAGAAATGCAATGTATCCTACTCCAAAACAATGAACCATGGGCCAGAATGATAGTATAGTGGGCAGGGCACTTGCCTTGCACACACCTATGCAATTTGGATCCTTGGCATCCCCTATGATACTGAATATTTTTTTTAGTCTAAAGCACTGATAGTCTTGTTGTTTCTACTGTTTCTTTTTAAAATAATTGTCAATCTCATTGACCCTTTCAAACTGAATAATAATTTATTATTATGCCAGAACAACCTGGCAAGCTACCCGTGTCATAATAGTTATTACGATACGGGTAGCTTGCAAGGCTGTGCTGTGCTGGTGGCATACTCTTGTAGTCACCTCTGATCTCCAGCATTTATTGATGAACTGTGGCGAGCTGGGCTGTGATCAGTTCTTCTGCTGGGGGATAGACACATATAATAGAGTAGCAGGATACAAAATCAACACACAAAAAGTCAGGGGGCTTTCCTAATATATTTAAGAGCATGAGTATCTTAAATAGTTAGATTAAATAGAAAATTGAGATTATATGCTATGATTTTATTTTTACTTTGAAATATCTCTTGAACTTTACTTATCACAAAAGGCTTTCCAACTAAATTTTCACCACAGATATATATTTATTCATTATTTAATTCCACTCCTATTCATTTAACTTATAGAATAAATACCCAGTCATTTTATAAAATACTCTAACAATGGGTAAAAAGACATAACCACGAATATGCCAAAACACTCAAGAGAATAATTATCTGAATAATGTATTTAAAATACCCCTTTTGAGTCTCATCCATTGTTGGTGGGAATGTCAACTGTTACAGTCTTTTTTGGAAAACAATGTGGACATTCCTCCAAAAACTAGAAATTAAGCTGCCATTTGACCCAGCCATACGACTTCTGGGAATATACCCTGGGAGGCCAAAAACACACAGTAGAAACACCGTCTGCTCTTCTATGTTCATAGCAGCACTATTCACAATAGCCAGAATCTGGAAACAACCAGAGTGCCCAAGAACAGATGACTGGATAAAGAAATTGTGGTACATGTACACAATGGAATACTATGCAGCTGTTAGGAAAAATGAAGTTATGAATCACTATCTAAATCACTATCTTCCCTTTCATCATCTATTTGCTAGAGTGGGCACCAGTAATATCTCCATATGTCTGGTATCATGCTAGTAGAACCCAAAGGCATCCGCTTGCTCCAGGAATATAAAGAACCTCAAACCATTATATTAGGTCATAGGAATGACCTAATATAAATGTTACTGGTATTTGGCATATCAAATACGACCACGAGCAGCTTGCCAGGCTTGCCGTGCGGGTGGCATACCCTTGTAGTCACCTCTAAATATAGCATTTATTGATGAAACCTGCGGCCGCTAGTGGCCGTGCAAGCCGGGCTGTGATAGTTTGGTCTGCTGGGTGTAGTTGTGAAGAGAGGGAAGTCCGGATGTGGAAAATGGCGGCCCCTATGGAGTAGGGGGGGTCGTCTGGCTTGTTGTGAGGTTCTGCTGGAGTGGCAGTCCAGGGTTAGAACCGCCATGCCTCCCGGGTGCCTCATGAGCGGCTGGGCACAGGGGAGAGCAAGTAGTAGCTCTGCCCCATGTCTGAGAGTCTCTGGTTCAGCATACCTGGCCCAGATTGAAAAAAAAAAATACTGCTGCAGTGTGGGTGTAGATGATCCAGGCTGTCGATAGCTCTTTCTCGATTCCGTGGGTGGAAGTTATGAAATTGGCCTATAAATCAATGGACATAGAGACTACCATGCTGAGTAAAATTAGCCAGAGGAAAAAGGACAGATATAGAATGACTGCATTTATTTGTGGGATATAAAAATAATATGATACCAATCATATTATCGACAGGTGATCATCGACAACCACCCTGCAGCAGTTTTTTTTTTCAGTCT
The DNA here is from genome assembly GCA_021461705.1 of Cryptotis parvus. Taxonomy (NCBI): domain Eukaryota; kingdom Metazoa; phylum Chordata; class Mammalia; order Eulipotyphla; family Soricidae; genus Cryptotis; species Cryptotis parvus. The sequence continues at coordinate 36,212 of JAJIBD010003023.1, forward strand.
GGCCCAGGTATGCTGATCCAGAGACTCACAGACATGGGGGCAGAGCTGCTTCCAGCTCTCCCTGTGCCCAGCTGCTCATGAGGCGCCTGGGAGGGATGGCAGGTTCCTAACTCTGGCCTGCCACTCAGCAGAGCCTCGCAACAAGCCAGGTTACCCCCCCCACTCCATGAGGGCCACCATTTTCCAAATCTGGACCTCCCTCTCGTCAGAACTCCATCCAGTAGACGAGCTTATCACAGCCTGGCTCGGGCGGCCGCTATGCGCCATACAGTTCATCAATAAATGCTGTATTTAGAGGTGACTACAAGAGTATACCACCTGCATGGCAAGCCTGGCAAGCTGCCCGTGTCATATTTGATATGTCAAATACCAGTAACAATTATGTTAGGTCATTCCTATGACCTAATATAATGGTTTGAGGCTCTTTATGTTCCTGGAGCGAGCAGATGCCCTTGGGCTCTACTAGCATGAGACAGGACATTTGGAGATGTTACTGGAGCCCGCTCAAGCAAATTGATGATGAATGGGAAGATAGTGATAGTGATAATGATAGTGATAGTGATAGTGATAGTGATAGTGATAGTGATGATACCAATATCCAAGGTCAGGCAAAACATGGATCAGAAGGTCTTGCCAGTGGGTATAATACACCGTAAGTGTATGGGAGTCAGATGTTAGGTAAGATAGAGAAGGAAACAGTGCACTAATAATTGTTGGTAATGATAATACCATGCCAGAATTGAGCATTGAATATAGGCATAGGGATATATATGGTAATCTCTAAATGTATATATTGCAAGACACAATGCGTAAGAGGAGGATGAGAGTGAGAGAGCTTGTGAGTGAGCGAGCAAGTAAGTGAGCAAGCGAGAAAGAGAGAGAGAAAGAGAGAGAAGAGGCAAAATGCCTGCCATAGAGGCAAGCTCGGGGAGAGGAGAGGGGATCAGGGGACAGTGGTGGTGGGAAATGGGTGCTGGTGAAGGGATGGGTGCTGGAACACAGTACTACTGAAACCCAAACATGAACATCTTTGTAATTGTATTTCCCATGGTGGTATAAAAAATAAGTTTTATAATTTGCAAGATATATTCTGTATGACAAAAAAACTATAACTTAAAAAGAAAAAATATCCCTTTTTCTTAAATAATGAAGAACATGAAAACAAATAGTTCTAACCATTAAAATCCTTTATGTGCATAGAACACAAAAAAAGATAGAAATAAATATACATGCATTCATATATCACTTGAAAAGCAAGAATAAATAAATATTTTTTTATGTTCCAGAACTTCTATAGAGTGGGGACTCTTGAGTTCCCAAGTGCTCAGAGGACCCAGTGGCTACCTCTTGTGAAACTTGGCCCAATGGTGTGAACTGAGCACTATTTTGGGGCATGTGTCTTGGGGCAACGAGTAACCAGGTGATATCAGGGTTGGAACTCAGGACCCCACATGGCAGCCCTATGCTTACGCCCTTCTAGCTCTCTTCCCTGACTCTATATTGCAAACTTTTGAAAAGGAGAAATAACATTTCTTGTTATACTTATTTTGCCACTGTAACCATTTGTCCAATGAACTAGGTTAGCATGTAATAGGCATCTTACATTATTTATTGACTATTATTTTAGAGCTAATTTTCTTACTTTACAATATCCTGTTTTTTTACTTTACAATTTTCATGAAGATTATAATGAGAGTAGGGCCATGATGAAGACATAAATGGTCACTGATAAGCTCAGTCTAGTCTTTTTCATTACAAAGTAGTGATGTATGTTCCTACAGCATGTAACAGGCTCTAATTATATTGAAATGTTCAGACGCCAACATAAATCACAGAGAAACATTACAAGTGGTATGCTCACGGCAGTGTGATCATAAAATATGCTTATAGAAAACCAAGCACAATTTTAACATTTAATTTTTTTTGTACGTGTTGTAAAAGGGAAAGTGTAGATGAGAAAACTTTATGGTTCTATTTCGGTCAAATCAGAATGTAGTTCTGTGTGATCAGCACAATAGATCTTTGTACTTCATTCTATCCTTGATGAAGTGTGAGGCCAGAAATCAAGAGAGCCCTTAGGAAATTCTCTGGTGAGATAAATGAGTTTCATGACCTATCCACTATCCTTACTTTCATTTCTGTTCTGAAATTGCTCTTGCTTATTGAGTGGGGAGCATATTTATTTGTAGGTCAGGGACATTCTTGTAATGTCCAAAAAATGCATTAACCATCCCCTGACTTTATGTTAATTAATTTTATTTTCTTAGGCTGGTCCAAACTGGATTTCTTTGGAGCATAGACTGTAGCTGACACAACTTTCTGGAAATTCAGAAAAATCATCTGCTTAATGTGTTAGTATTAGTCTCTACAAGGAGTAAAATCCAGGTTTTTCTGTTTGTGTTTTGGCTACTATAGAAATGATCCCTGAAAATTTATAGGTGACAGCAACAGTATGCCACCCACACGGCAAGCCTGGCAAGCTGCTCATGTAGTATTTGATATGCCAAATACCAGTAACATTTATATTAGGTCATTCCCGTGACCTAATATAATGGTTTGAGGCTCTTTATGTTCCTGGATCAAGTGGATGCCTTTGGGTTCTACTAGCATGAGACAGGACATTTGGAGATATTACTGGTGCCCGCTCTAGCAAATAGATGATTACCGGGAAGATAGTGATAGTGATAGTGATAGTGGTAGTGGTAGTTTTGGCTACACTCAGAGGTATTCAGAACTTACTCCTAGTTCTGTGCTCAGAAATATCTCCTTTTTGGGGTTGGGGAACCATATGTGGTGCCGGGGACTGAACCCAGGTCAGCAATATGCAAATCAAGAGCCATTCCCAATGTATCACTATTATATTCTCATTGGGAATTATTAATAACAAAGGTTTAAGAATCACTTTTTTT